>WNWK01009025.1:0-79942 GCA_009830355.1 Cherax destructor
CATGGCGCTGGGAGAGTGACCCAGTAGCGGCCAATGAAGAGGCGGGGCCAGGAGTTATGACTCGACCCCGCAACCACAACTAAGTGAGTACACACACACACGTAAACTTTGTGACTGCTCATACCCACGCATAATGTACACTTACGTTCACACAAGCACTCAAACCCAAAACTAATGCCCACACAAACACACATGTACACACACACACACACATACAACAGGCCTAGTGTCTAATTGACATGTGCCTAGGACAAAATGGTAACTAACACACATACAAATACAAGCACACAAGCCAATTGACACCTCACTGTGACTTGATAGTACCATACCCATTCCTTTCTCTACATCTCTCTCTCTCTCTCTCTCTCTCTCTCTCTCTCTCTCTCTCTCTCTCTCTCTCTCTCTCTCTCTCTCTCTCTCTCTCTTCCTCTCTCCCTTCCTCTTTTCCCTCTCTCCCTTCCCCCATTCCCTCTCTCCCTTTCCTTCCTCTTCCCTTCTTCCCTTCCCCCTTTCTCTCCCTCTAGCCCCCTTCCCACTCTTTCTCCACCTCCCTATCACTCTCCCTGTCCCCCTCCCTCCCTCTCCCCATCTCTTTTCCCCTTACAACTCCCCACTCCACCTCCTTTATCCCTCTAACCCTCTTTCTCTCCGCCTCTCTCTCTTTTTCTCTCCACAACTCTCTTCCTCTACCCCTCCATTTCTCCACCTCTCCCCCTCTCTCTCTCCCCACATCTCTCTCTACCACTCTCTTCCTAACTGTCTTGTACACACACACACACACACACACACACACACGCGGTTTCAGGGACGGGAAATCCTGTGTCACAAACCTACTAGAGTTCTACGACAGGGTGACAGCAGTAAGACAAGAGAGAGAGAGGTAGGTAGATATTGCATATTCCTGGACTGTAAGAAGGCGTTTGCCACAGTTCCACACAAGAGATTAGTGCAGAAGCTGGAGGACCAGGCAGGGATAACAGGGAAGGCACTACAATGGATCAAGGAATACCTGTCAGGAAGACAGCAGCGAGTCATGGTACATAGCGAGGTGTCAGAGTGGGCGCTGGTGACGAGTGGGGTTCCACAGGGGTCAGTCCTAGGACCGGTGCTGTTTCTGCAACCATAATTAGGTGAGTACACACACATACACACATAGGATTGATGAGTGTGTGATAAGCTAGTGAGGGACACCATCAAACACACATACAGAGACAGAGACAGAGGAGAAGCAAGAGATTACATTGTAGGAATGCTTCAGTCTGGAGGTCCCAAGGTGGTAATTGCAGTGATGTATAACCAACCACAGAACAGCAGGAGGCCAAGGCAAGAGTATGAAGAGAGTAATAGAGCGATGGTTGACACACTGGCTGAAGTGGCCAGAAGGGCTCATGCAAGCAGAGCGAAGCAACTGATCATGGGTGACTTCAACCACAAGGAAATCGATTGGGAGAACCTGGAGCCACATGGGGGCCAAGAAACGTGGAGGGCTAAGATGATGGAGGTGGTACTGGAAAACTTCAAGTACCAACACGTAAGGGACACTACCAGAGAGAGAGAGGAGAGGATGAACCAGCGAGACTGGACCTCATAGTCACCTTGAGTAGTGCAGATATTGAGGACATCACATATGAAAGACCCCTTGGGGCCAGTGATCATGTGGTTTTAAGCTTCGAATACACAGTAGAGTTACAAGTGGAGGGGGAAGCAGAAAGGGCCGGATGAATAAAGCCAAACTACAAGAAAGAGGACTATGTGGGCATGAAGAACTTGCTGAACAGGGTTCAGTGGGACAGAGAACTGGCAGGGAAGTCAGTAAACAAGATGATGGAATGTGTGACAACAATATGCAAGGAAGCTGAGGAGAGGTTTGTACCCAAGGGTAACAGGAATAATGAAAAAGCCAGGATGAGCCCATGGTTCACCCAAAGGTGCAGGGAAGTCAAAACAAGTGTGCTAGGGAATGGGAGAAGTATAGAAGGCAAAGGACCCAGGAGAATAAGGAGAGCAGTCGTAGAGCCAGAAATGAATATGCACAGGTAAGAATGGAGGCCGAACGACAATATGAAAATGACATAGCAGCGAAAGCCAAATCTGACCCAAAGCTGTTGTACAGCCACATCAGGAGAAAAACAACAGTCAAGAACCAGGTGATCAGGCTAAGGAAGGAAGGAGGAGAGATCGCAAGAAACGACCGCGAGGTATGTGAAAAACTCAACATGAGATTCAAAGAAGTGTTCACAGAGGAGAAAGAAGGGACCCCAGAAAGATGGAGAGGTGGGGTACACCACCAAGTGCTGGACACAATACATGCAACCGAGGAAGAAGTGAAGAGGCTACTGAGTGAGCTAGATACCTCAAAGGCGATGAGGCCGGACAACATCTCTCCATGGATCCTGAGAGAGGGAGCAGAGGTGCTATGTGTACCCCTAACAACAATATTCAACACATCTATCGAAACAGGGAGATTACCTGAGGTATGGAAGATAGCAAATGTAGTCCCAATTTTTAAAAAAGGAGACAGACATGAAGCACTAAACTACAGACCAATGTCACAGACATGTATAGTATGCAAAGTCATGGAGAAGATTATCAGAAGAGTGGTGGAACACCTAGAAAGGAATGAGCTTATCAATGATGACCAACACGGTTTCAGTAACGGGAAATCCTGTGTCACAAACCTACTGGAGTTCTATGACAGGGTGACAGCAGTAAGACAAGAAAGAGAGGGGTAGGTAATTGCATTTTCTTGGACTGTAAGAAAGCGTTTCACAGAGTTCCACACAAGAGCTTAGTGCAAAAGCTGGAGGACTAGGCAAGGATAACAGGGAAGGCACTCCAATGAATTAGGGAATACCTGTCAGGAAGACAGCAGCGAGTCATGGTACATGGCGAGGTGTCAGAGTGGGCGCTGGTGACGAGTGGGGTTCCACAGGGGTCAGTCCTAGGACCAGTGCTGTTTCTGGTATTTGTGAACGACATGACGGAAGGAATACACTTCAAAGTGTCCCTGTTTGCAGATGATGTGAAGCTGATGAGAAGAATTCAATCGGACGAGGACCAGGCAGAACTACAAAGGGATCTGGACAGGCTGCAAGCCTGGTCCAGCAATTGGCTCCTGGAATTCAACCCCACCAAGTGCAAAGTCATGAAGATTGGGGAAGGGCAAAGAAGACTGCAGACAGAGTACAGTCTAGGGGGCCAGAGACTACAAACCTCAATCAAGGAAAAAGATCTTGGGGTAAGTATAACACCAGGCACATATCCTGAGGTGCACATCAACCAAATAACTGCTGCAGCATACGGGCGCCTAGCAAATCTAAGAACAGCATTCCAACATCTTAATAAGAAATCGTTCAGGACCCTGTACACTGTGTACGTTAGGCCCATACTGGAATATGCAGCACCAGTTTGGAACCCACACCTAGACAATCACATAAAGAAACTAGAGTGCAAAGGTTTGCAACAAGACTAGTCCTGGAGCTAAGGGGTATGGCCTACGAGGAGATGTTAAGGGAAATCGACCTGACGACACTGGAGGACAGGAGAGATAGTGGGGACATGATAACGACATATAAAATACTGACAGGAATTGACAAGGTGGACAGAGACAGAATGTTCCAGAGATGGGACATAGCAACAAGGGGACACAGTTGGAAGTTGAAGACTCAGATGAATCACAGGGATGTTAGGAAGTATTTCTTCAGTCACAGAATGGTCAGGAAGTGGAATAGTTTGGGAAGCGATGTAGTGGAGGCAGGATCCATTCATAGCTTTAAGAAGAGGTATGATGAAGCTCATAGTGCAGAGTGACCCAGTAGAGGCAAGTGAAGAGGCGGGGCCAGGAGCTATGACTCGACCCCTGCAACCACAACTAGGTGAGGTGAGTACACACACACATGCAGACACACAAACACATACACAAACAGCACACACACACACTACAAAAAACCTAACCCATTAAAAAATGGGGACTCAGAGGGGAAGTCAAAGGCTCAGAGGAAGATGGTCCTGGTAAGGAAGAATGGATGGAAGAGCAGTGTAAAAGGATGGAACAAGAGTGGGAGAGCAAATTAGATGATCTTTCTGCAAAATTGAAGATGGAGGCAGAGAAGAAGAAATGGGAGTCACAAGCTGAAGCTGCAGAAGCCAGAATACAGGCCCTAGAATATGAGGTAAATATGCTGAAACAAGTTACAGGGCTAAATCCTTGTAACTTGCTTATTAAACGAAGAGCCCAATGGAAAGGAAGGAGACAAGACTTATGCTAAAGCCCTATCAGTCCACCAAGCAAGGCTGAGGAATGTAGGGGGAGAGCTGCTAGGTTCAGGAATAGCAGTAAGTGAGGGGGAGAAAGTAGAGAAAAGTTACAGGTCCCATGCAGAGGCACGACTATGCCACCAAGAGTTACTGGAAAAAATAAGGGGGACAGTGTCTTTGTACATATGGGACCCAGAGACACAGAAGGAAAGGCAATGGGAGGAGGAGATGGAGAAGTCAGCGTTTATTCATTGGCTTCAGGGGAACAAAGGGAGGACACATAATGAAAGACAGCAGAAAGAAAAACAGGAGATTGAAAACATCATCAAAGAAATAGGCGAGGAGGATATGACTGAGATAGTAAATTTTTTAGAGAAAATGAGGGTACTTGAAGGGGAGAAATCAGCCAGTCATACTGATTTTCAAGACAGAAACGGTGCAGAACAGGATCCTGCAAGAGAAACCACGGCTGAAGAAATCCTCAACATACAAGAAGATGTTCTTAGACTGCGACAGAACAAGATCAGAACGACAGCAGCTAAGGGAGAAGACACAGAAACGAAAGGGGCTAGGAAGAGAGACAAGGACAGAGTCAGCAGAGAATAACCAAAGCCGGACTGAGCAAGAAGCTTAGGTAAAGCTTAGGTAAAATTTGCGATTTTGGCTTAAATAGCAATGCTTTTCTTGCGGAATAAGGCAAGCGACAATTTGTGTATGTAATAATTTCTCAAAAATCATACTGAACCTAACGAAAAAAATATATTTCATTGTGTTTGTTTATTATTAAATTATTGTAAACATATCTCAAATATATTTAGCTGGATTAGGCTAAATTAAATTGCGCTGTTATAATAAGGTTAGTTAAGTTTTCTAAGGTTCTTCTGGTACAAATTTTTTAATTTTGACCTTAACATAAATTAAAAAAATATATCGCTATGGGTTCCACAATTTGCACCAGAGGTGGACCCCATCCCATAATCTTTAAAAATATAAGAGAAATTTTAGAAAGGACTTAATTTTAAATGAAGTTCTTGATAATTTACCTATTCGGCAAGACATATATATATATATATATATATATATATATATATATATATATATATATATATATATATATATATATATATATATATATATATAATATCCATTGCTCCCGGCATTTTAGTCGCCTTATACGACACGCATGGCTTACGGAAGAAAGATTCTTTTCCACTTCCCTATGGACAATAAAAGAAATAAAGAAGAACAAGAGCTATTAAGAAAAAGAAGAAAAAACCTAGATGTGTGTATGTATATATATATGCATGTGCATGCCTGTGTAATGTGACCTAAGTGTAAGTAGAATTAGCTAGATATACCAGTTATCCAGCGTGTTTATGAGACAGAAAAAAGACTATCATGTAGAATAATGTAGCAGCATACTGCTGGTGTTCCCACTGTGTAACTTCCAGATAATATACACTAACTACCACGTAATACGTACTACCTCGTAATTCACACTACGTCGTAATACACGCTACGTCATAATACACACTACCTCGTAATACAAACTACCTCGTAATACACACTAACTACCTCGTAATACACATTAACTACACCGTAATACACACTACCACGTAATACACACTAACTACCTCTTAATACATACTAACTATCTTGTAATTCAAACTAACTACCACGTAATGCACACTAACTACCTCGTAATACTCACTAACTACCTCGTAATACACACTAACTACCTCGTAATACACACTAACTACCTCGTAATACACACTAACTACCTCGTAATACACACTAACTACCTCGTAATACACACAAACTACCTCGTAATACACACTAACTACCTCGTAATACACACTAACTACCTCGTAATACACACAACCTCGTAATACATACTACCTCGTAATACACACTAACTACCTCGTAATACACATTAACTACACCGTAATACACACTACCACGTAATACACACTAACTACCTCTTAATACATACTAACTATCTCGTAATTCAAACTAACTACCACGTAATGCACACTAACTACCTCGTAATACTCACTAACTACCTCGTAATACACACTAACTACCTCGTAATACACACTAACTACCTCGTAATACACACTAACTACCTCGTAATACACACTAACTACCTCGTAATACACACTAACTACCTCGTAATACACACTAACTACCTCGTAATACACACTAACTACCTCGTAATACACACTAACTACCTCTAATACACACTAACTACCTCTTACACACTACCCTACCTCTATCACTACTACCTTCTAACAACTCTCTCAATCCTTCACCTCCTCTCTCTTCTCTCCTCTCTCTCACTTCTCTCTCTCTCTCTCTCTCTCTCTCTCTCTCTCTCTCTCTCTCTCTCTCCTGCAGCATCTAAGAATGTAGTCATTCTTTTAGGCTTCTCTCGTTTTCTTTATGTGACGGTAATGGAGTCATTTTCCCTGCTTGGAAAGATGTGTCTTGCGTCAAAGAGTGTGGCCTTCTTGCGTCAAGATTTTTCTCACGCTCTCTTCCTGCATTACTCAAAGCGATTTTTCTTGCGTCAACATAATGGATTTCTTGCTTCGAAATTGTGGTCCTCTTCCATAAGCATAGTGGTCTTCTTGCGTCAACGCAGGGGTCTTCTTGCGTCAATGCAGGGGACTTCTTGCGTCAAGACGGTTTTATTGCGTCAAAGTGGACTTGTGTCAAAATGCTCGCTTGTCAAGATGGTCTTCTTACTTCAAGATGATTTTGCATCAAGATTGCGATCTTTTGCAGCAAGATTGCGATCTTCTAGAACTTACGGAGCAGTCTTCTTGCGTCAATGTGGTGATCATCTTGCGTCTACATTTGCATCAGTCTTGCGTCAAGACGTAAGCTCTGTTGCGTCAACACAAGGAACCACATCAACACCTGACTGTCTTTGCAACACCTGACTGTCTTTGTTATGAAGACGTTTCGCCCACCTGTGACTATGATTTCAGTGCATATATTATATACTGGAGTCTGTGGAAGATAAAGTAATCAGTCCCTCAAGTCTTTAAGAGAGAGGAAGATGAGGTAATAGCCCCCCAGTCTCAAAGACAGTGTAAGAAAAGGTAATCACTCCCTCAGTCCTAATCGCTTTAAAGCAGAGGCAGGAGGATGGACACTCCAGTACTGGAGCCAGAAAAGAGGTGCAGCAGCTGAAGGCATTATGACAAGTGGGCGGAAGCCACTAGTGGAAGTAGGTCATGACAAGAGTTTTCTCGGGGGTCATCAACACTGTTGTTGAAGACATCTTGTGTTCCAGGTTACCATGGAGTTGCTGGGATCAGACAAGGTCACCATGGTGTTGCTGGGATCAGACAAGCTTACCATGGTGTTGCTGGGTCAGACAAGGTCACCATGGTGTTGCTGGGTCAGACAAGGTTACCATGGTGTTGCTGGGTCAGACAAGGTCATCATAATGTTGCTGGGTCAGACAAGGTTACCATGGTGTTGCTGCGTCAGGCAAGGTCATCATGGTGTTGCTGGGTCAGACAAGGTTACCATAGTGTTGCTGGGTCAGACATGGTCATCATGTTGTTGCTGGGTCAGACAAGGTCATAATGGTGTTGCTAGGTCAGACATGGTCATCATGGTGTTGCTGGGTCAGACAAGGTCACCATGGTGTTTCTAGGACAGACAAGGTTACCATGGTCTTGCTGGGTCAGACAAAGTCATGTTGTTGTTTTGTCAGACAAGGTCATCATGGTGTTGCTAGGTCAGACAAGGTCACCATGGTGTTGCTGGATCAGACAAGGTCACCATGGTGTTGCTGGGTCAGACAAGGTCGTCATGGTGTTGCAGGGTCAGACAAGGTTACCATGGTGTTTCTGGGTCAGACAAGGTAACCATGGTAAGGCTGGGTCAGAAAAGGCCACCATAGTGTTGTTAGGTCAGATAAGGTCACCATGGTGCTTTTGGGTCAGACTAGGTCACCATGGTGTTTCTAGGTCAGACAAGGTTACCATGGTCTTTCTGGGTCAGACAAGGTCATCATAGTGTTGCTGGGTCAGACAAGGTCACCATAACGTTGCTGGGTCAGACAAGGTCAGCATGGTGTTGCTGGGGCAGACAAGGTCACCATGACGTTGCTGGGTCAGACAAGTTCAGCATGGAATTGCTGGGTCAGACAAGACCACCATGGTGTTGTTAGGTCAGATAAGGTCACCATGGTGTTTCTGGGTCAGACAATGTCACCATGGTGTTACTGGGTCAGACAAGATTACCATGGCGTTGCTGGGTCAGACAAGGTCACCATGGTGTTATGTCAGATAAGGTCATTAATAAGTAATGAATAAGATCCTTGTGTCCAGCCTCCCGTCTCTGTTCCAGACTGGTCAAGACTGAGGTACTGAACACCTTCCATTAAGACTGAGGTACTGAACACCTTCCATTAAGACTGAGGTACTGAACACCTTCCATTAAGACTGAGAGACTGAACACCTTCCATTAAGACTGAGGTACTGAACACCTTCCATTAAGACTGAGGTACTGAACACCTTCCATCAAGACTGAGGTACTGAACACCTTCCATCAAGACTGAGGGACTGAACACCTTCCATCAAGACTGAGGTACTGAACACCTTCCATCAAGACTGAGGGACTGAACACCTTCCATCAAGACTGAGGGACTGAACACCTTCCATCAAGACTGAGGTACTGAACACCTTCCATCAAGACTGAGGGACTGAACACCTTCCATCAAGACTGAGGTACTGAACACCTTCCATCAAGACTGAGAGACTGAACACCTTCCATTAAGACTGAGGTACTGAACACCTTCCATCAAGACTGAGGTACTGAACACCTTCCATCAAGACTGAGGTACTGAACACCTTCCATCAAGACTGAGGGACTGAACACCTTCCATCAAGACTGAGGTACTGAACACCTTCCATCAAGACTGAGAGACTGAACACCTTCCATTAAGACTGAGGTACTGAACACCTTCCATCAAGACTGAGGTACTGAACACCTTCCATCAAGACTGAGGTACTGAACACCTTCCATCAAGACTGAGAGACTGAACACCTTCCATTAAGACTGAGGTACTGAACACCTTCCATTAAGACTGAGGTACTGAACACCTTCCATCAAGACTGAGGGACTGAACACCTTCCATCAAGACTGAGGTACTGAACACCTTCCATCAAGACTGAGGGACTAATTACCTCATCTTCCATTGTCTTCTATATATAGTGTCTGCACTAAACTAATAAAACCACTGACGGGCGAAACGTCTTCCTAATAAAGATACCCAGGCGTTGCACATGAGTCATATTTATCCACTGTCTTCATTATTTATCGTAAATAATAAAGTTCTCTTCTAGTTTTGTCCGAAACAGAAGAAAACTCGCACATTTTACCTTCACGCGAAACCAGCGAAAACGCCGCTAAACCAGCGAAAACGCAGCTAAACCAGCGAAAACGCCGCTAAACCAGCGAAAACGCCGCTAAACCAGCGAAGACGCCGCTAAACCAGCGAAAACGCCGCTAAACCAGCGAAAACGCCGCTAAACCAGCGAAGACGCCGCTAAACCAGCGAAAACGCAGCTAAACCAGCGAAAACGCCGCTAAACCAGCAAAAACGCCGCTAAACCAGCGAAAACGCCGCTAAACCAGCGAAAACGCCGCTAAACCAGCGAAAACGCCGCTAAACCAGCGAAAACGCCGCTAAACCAGCGAAAACGCTGCTAAACCAGCGAAAACGCTGCTAAACCAACGAAAACGCCGCTAAACCAGCGAAAACCCCGCTAAACCAAACAATGAAAGAAGCCAGCAAACTTTTCTTTCCCCAAAGTTTAACAAAGTTAAAAGTTGGTAAGGGACAGAAGTGTAAATAGTAAGAGGGAGGCAGTAACATTGTGGTCCCGACGACACACTGGTAGTCCTGTGTGTAGTGTTCTCGCCTAGTTGTGGTTGCTGGGGTCGAGTCATAGCTCCTGACCCCGCCTCTTTGCTGGCCGCTACTCGGTCACTCTACCTGCTCCATGAGCTTTATCATACCTCTCCTTATAGCTATGTATGGATCCTGCCTCCACTACATCACTTCCCAGACTATTCCACTTCCTGACAACTCTGTGACTGAAGAAATACTTCCTAACATCCCTGTGGTTCATCTGAATTTTCAACTTCTAACTGTGACCCCTTGTTGCTGTGTCCCACATCTGAAACATTCTGTCTCTGTCCACCTCGTCTATTTCTCTCAGTATTTTATATGTCGCTATCATGTCCCCTCTATCTCTCCTGTCTTTCAGTGTCGTCAGGTCGATTTCTCGTAACCTCTCCTCGTAGAACATACCCCTTAGCTCTGGAACTAGTCTTGTTGCAAACCTTTGCACTTTCTCTAGTTTCCTTACATACTTGGCTTGGTGAGGGTTCCAAACTGGCGCTGCATACTCCAGTATGGGCCTAACGTACAAATTGAACAGGGTCCTGAATGACTCCTTATAAGATGTTGGAATGCTGTTCTTAGGTTTGCTAGGCGCCTGTATGCTGCAGCAGTTATTTGGTTGATGTGCGCCTCAGGAGATGTGCCAGGTGTTATACTCACCCCAAGAGCCTTTTACTTGAGTGAGGTTTGTAGGCTCTGGCCCCCAAAACTATACTCCATCTGTGGTCTTCTTTTCCCTTCCCCAATCTTCATGACTTTGCACTTGGTGGGGTTGAATTCCAGGAGTCAGTTTCTGGACCATGCTTGCAGCCTGTCCAGATCCCTCTGTAGTTCTGCCTGGTCCTCTTCCGATTGAATTCTTCTCATCAACTTCACATCATCTGCAAACAGGGACACTTCGGAGTCTATTCCTTCCGTCATGTCGTTCACAAATACCAGAAACAGCACCGGTCCTGTGGCACCCCGCTCGTTACAGGCGCCCATTCTGACACCTCGCCACGTACCATTACTCGCTGTTGTCTTCCTAACAGGTATTCCCTGATCCATTGTAGTGCCTTCCCTGTTATCCTTGCCTGGTCCTCCAGCTTTTGCACTAATCTCTTGTGTGGAACTGTGTCAAACGCCTTCTTACAGTCCAAGAAAATGCAATCTACCCACCCCTCTCTCTCTTGTCTTACTACTAAGCCTGTCATAAAACTCCAGTAGGATTGTGATGCAGGAATGATAAGCTCATTCCTTTCTAGGTGCTCCACCACTCTTCTCCTGATAATCTTCTCCATGACCTTGCCTACTATACATGTCAGTGACACTGGTCTGTAGTTTAGTGCCTCGTGTCTGTCTCCTTTTTTAAAAATTGGGACTACATTTGCTGTCTTCCATACCTCAAGTAGTCGCCCTGTTTCGATAGATGTGTTGAAGATTGTTGTTAGTGGTACACATAGCTCCTCTTCTCCCTCGCTTAGCAGCCTCTTCACTTCCTCCTCAGTTGTATGTTTTGTGTCCAACACCTGTTCGTGTACCCCCACCTCTCCGCCTTTCTGGAGGCCCTTCTGTCTCCTCTGTGAACACTTCTTTGAATCTCATGTTGAGCTCCTCACACACTTCACGGTCATTTTTTGTGACCTCCCCTCCTTCCTTCCTCAGCCTGATTACCTGGTCCTTGACTGTTGTTCTCCTCCTGATGTGGCTGTACAACAGCTTTGGGTCAGATTTGGCTTTCGCTGCTATGTCATTCTCGTATTGTGTTTGGGCCTCCCTTCTTACCTGTGCATATTCATTTCTGGCTCTACGACTGCTCTCCTTATTCTCCTGGGTCCTTTGCCTTCTATACTTCTTCCATTCTCTAGCACACTTGGTTTTGGCTTCCCTGCCCCTTTGGGTGAACCACGGGCTCATCCTGCCCTTTCGCTATTCCTGTTACCCTTGGGTACGAATCTCTCCTCAGCTTCCTTGCATATTGTTGTCATATATTCCATCATCTCGTTTACTGACTTCCATGCCAGCTCTCTTTCCCACTGAACTCCGTGCAGGAAGTTCTTAATGCCTACGTAGTCCCCTTTCTTGTAGTTTGGCTTCATTCATCCGGCCCTTCCTGCTTCCCCCTCCACTTGTAACTCTACTATGTATTCGAAGCTTAGAACCACGTGATCACTGGCCCCAAGGGGTCTTTTATATGTGATGTCCTCAATATCTGCACTACTCAAGGTGAATACTAGGTCCAGTCTCGCTGGTTCACCCTCTCCTCTCTCTCTGGTAGTGTCCCTTACGTGTTGGTACATGATATTTTCCAGTACCACCTCCATCATCCTAGCCCTCCACGTTTCTTGGCACCCATGTGGCTCTAAGTTCTCCCAATCAATTACCTTATGGTTGAAATCACCTATGATCAGTAGCTTCGCTCTGCTCGCATGAGCCCTTCTGGCCACTTCAACCAGTGTGTCAACCATCACTCTATTACTCTCATCATACTCTTGCCTTGGCCTCCTGCTGTTCTTTGGTGGGTTATACATCACTGCAATTACCACCTTTGGATCTCAGGACTGAAGCATTCCTATTATATAATCTCTTGCTTTTCCTCTGTCTCCTCTCTCCAGTTCATCAAAATCCCATCAGTCTTTGATCAGCAGTGCCACTCCTCCACCCCCTCTGTTCCCTCTGTCTTTCCTCAGGATCTGATAACCCGTTGGAAAGATGGCATCTGTTATCATCCCTGTGAGCTTTGTTTCAGTGAGGGCTATGATGTCCGGTGATGCCTCTTTGACTCTTTCATGCCACTCCTCCCACTTATTCGTTATTCCATCAGCGTTGGTGTACCATACCTTCAGTTTCCTCTCCAACACTGTGTTTTGGGTGGTCTGTGGGGGTGGGGGACCTGGCAGTGTGCTGTGGGATTCTACAGCATAGTGTGGGGTGGGGGATGTGTTGATTGTGGTCTGTGTTGGGATAGCGTGTTTGGTTTTGGGGTTCTGGGGATGGGTCTGTGTGTGCTTGCTCTTGTTGCTCTGCCCTGCTCTGGTTGACCTCTGCTGATTCTGTCCGTGTCTTTCTTAATAGCTCCTTTCGCTTTTGCCTCCACTCCCTCAGCTGCTGTCATTCTGTTTTTGTTCTGTCCCTGTCTAGGAACACCCTCTTTTATGCTGATGTGTGTACTGTGTGTGTGTGTGTGTGTGGGTGTGTGTGTGTGTGTGTGTAGTGTTTGTGTGTGTGTTTGTGTGTACTCACCTATTTGTGGTTGCAGGGGTCGAGTGTGTGTGTGTGTGTGTGTGTGTGTGTGTGTGTGTGTGTGTGTGTGTGTGTGTAGTGTGTGTGTATTGTGTGTGTGTGTAGTGTGTGTGAGTATTTTTCTCTGATCTTCATAGCCCTCCACACTACCAGGTCATTCTAAAGCTTCTTATCTATTCAAATCTATATTAAACCCCCACTAATCCCTGTTCTTTGTAGCCCTCCCAACTATCAGGTTTATTCAAAGATCCATGACTATTGGGTGACATGTAACATTTTCTCTGTTGGGGTGGCCAAAAATGCCTTGCTGAAGCTCATGTTCCTTTGCAAATTTGATTACTTGTAGTTTATAACCGAGTGTGCAGGCATGCCTTCTCTCTGACTCCATTATAATAGGATATTGGTAGTCTGAAAATTGAAAACTTGAATAACTGTTCAAGCAACAGTGGAAGAGCAGAATGTTTGTGTCAGAAAGAGGGACAGTAGTATCATTACAGTAAATCAGTAATCATATTCATTCTTAGACGGATATGAATACTGTGCTGTATGCTACGTCATGTCCTTCTCAATGAAACAAATGTTCAACTGTAAGTTAAAAATGTTTTACAGAGAGAAGATTAGATGTTTGTTTACAATGAGTGCCAGCTGCTTGCTGGCACGATGTTTTCAGGCAGTTGTAACATACTCTGGTGTTTCTTAATTCCCATAACTTATGCAGCCCTTCTTTCTTCCATTTTATATTATCTTTGTCATGGTAAATAGAAAGTTCAAAGTTACTAAATTAGAAATTTCGTTACGTGACTGTTGTAACTGTGGAATCTAACTTGTTATACAAGAGACCACAAGTTAGTGTTTACATCTTTGGTCACGACTCGTTAGTCATGTTTTTGCTTAAGTGGTATTTTACTGTTATCAAGAAAGTGCTTCTGGTATGCATTGTTACCACCGAAAATACCATTTGCCAGTAACCCAAAGCCTATCTTTGACCCTGACCTTGAGCATATAAGGCGCAGGGTGATATTCCAAGATTTTTTATGGGGGGTAGGGGGAAAAGTGCGCCTTTTATATCGGAAAATACGGTACTTTAAATATTCTTTGGAGAAGGAGCCTTGTCAGAGAGTCTTCTCACAGCCATTGAAAAGAGGGAATATAGCGTCGCTTCACAATGGTGGCAGCAAAGTAATAGTAATGAACTATAGACCGATATCACTAAGTCCCACACAATAGAATATTTGAAAAAGATTTAAGAAGCAAGATCGCTTACTACTTGAATTCACAGCAGTGGTCAGTGGTCAGTGGTCACGAGTGGTCGCATGCCCTGAGCTGCTTTGGGAATTAGTGTGAAGGGGTGCAATTATGGCTAGCTGCTGCAGTGTTTTAAAGTGTGAGGTTGGGGTGTTGAGGAGGGAGCTCCTGCTTCTCCAGGAGGAATTTAGGAGGCTGAAGGTTCACCTCTATGGCGTTGGAAGTGGGAATGAAGTGGCTGGAGTGGTGGAGGGGAAAAGGGATACCAGTAGTGAGGTGCAGTCTGCCACTACCTGCGAGGAGGGTAAAGGGGGGAAGGAGGAAAGGGCTACCAGGAGTGAGGTGCAGTCCAGCACCTGCTACAAGTGGCAAGTGGTTCCCAGTAATGGCAGGAACATCAAAATAAGGAAAGTTAAGAGAGAAGATTTGAAGATAGGAAATCGCTTCTCTGTTCTTCAGGATGAGTGTACTCCAGAGGCCAGTGAAGGTAAAGGTACTACTTCCCTGCTAATAGAGGTAAGCAAATTCTTGTGGTAGGTGACTGCAGGTAAGATATATGGACCGTGCTTTCTGTAATAGGAATAAGAGGGCGAGAGAGGGTGTGCTTCCTGGAGCTGGTGTTGGTGACATAGTCAACAGGTTAGATAATATCATGTCAGGTAATGGGAACAAGCCCATTATCTGTCTCAGTGCTGGTGGAAATGATATTGGGAAGGGTAGGAGAGAAGAGTTGCTAGATAAGTACAGGTCAGCTATAGAGCTAATTAAGTCCAAGGGAGGGGTCCCAATCATATGTAGCATCTTGCCTAGAAGGGGAGTGGGAAATGAATGGTTGTCTAGGCAATTGGTGCAAATTGCTGGCTAGACAGATACTGCAAGGAACTTGCAATCCCATTCATTGACAACTGGGACAACTTTTATGGCAAACATGATATGTATGCAAGGGATGGGGTACATCTCTCTGGGACAGGGGTGGAAGCACTTGCCAACTCGATTGAGAGGGCCATTGCTGACATGCCTAGTATTTTAAACTGATAGATGATAGAGGTATGGGTGTGTGTGGAAACAGTCAGTTTGCAACACTAGGGCTGAAAACAGTAAGTGTATAAAAGACATTCATCATAAAGTTACAAATAAGGGCAATGGATCAGGACAGCAAACAAAGGGAGACAGCAGGGGAAAACAAGAGACTAGCTCCTTAAGGTTTACTATACTAATAGCAGGAGTGTAAGAAATAAGATAGATGAGCTAAGATTAATTGCAAGTGCAGGAAACATAGATATTATTGCTATAACAGAGACCTGGCTCAATCTGAAAGATAGAGAGTTGCCTTCTGAATGTCACATACAAGGCTATAAATTATTCCACACTGATAGGGTCAACAGGAAGGGTGGTGGAGTAACGATGTATGTCAGAGACAATTTAAAGTGTTGTGTTAGACAAGATATAAAATTAGAAGCGTCAGCCACTGAATCTCTTTGGTTACAGCTTCTTGAGGGCCGTGTAAAACTTATTTTGGGTGTGATTTACAGGCCCCCAAATCTTGATAGGGAGTGCAGTAAACTTCTATGGGATGAAATTCGTAAGGCATCTACACATGAAAATGTTGTGCTAATGGGAGATTTCAACTTTAGACAAATTGACTGGAGCAATTTGACAGGAAATTTAGAGTCAAGTGACTTTCTTGATACGATTCAGGATTGTTTTTTGAAACAGTTGGTGACAGAACCAACTAGAGGAAATAACCTGCTAGACTTGGTTCTTGCCAGCAGGGAAACGCTAGTTAATAATCTTGAGGTTAATGATGAGCTTGGGGAAAGTGATCACAAATCACTCAGTTTTAATATATCATGGAATTACCCTACTAATGGAAATCAAGTCTCTGTCCCTGACTTCCGCCTGGCTGATTTCATAGGACTGAAAAATTACCTGGGTAGGCTGAACTGGAATGACCTGACAGTGGGTCAGGTAGGTGGTGATTGCCAATATGACATTTCCAGAGAATAGTTCTAGCTGCTCAGACAGCTTATGTTCCTAATAGGGAAATCAGATCAAACAAAAATGATCCTAAATGGATGAACAATAGATTAAAACATCTCATTGGTCAAAAGAGAGGCATATATAGGCGAATCAAAAGAGGAGAGGGGCAATTAGGTAATCAATATATTCAGTTAAAGAGAGAAATAAAAAGGGAATAAGAAAAGCAAAAAGAGACTATGAGGTTAAAGTTGGAGAGAATCGAAGACTAACCCAAAAGGATTTTTCAGGTATACAGAAGTAAGATTAGGGACGAGATAGGCCCACTCAAAAGTCACTCAGGTCAGCTCACCGACAGTGATAAGGAAATGTGTAGAATGTTTAACACTTACTTCCTCTCAGTTTTTACACAGGAAGATACTAGCGATATTCCAGAAATAATTAATTATGTAGAACAGGATGATAGTAAACTATGCACGATTAGGGTCACAAGTGACATGGTCCTTAGACAAATAGATAAATTGAAACCTAACAAATCCCCAGGCCCTGATGAACTGTATGCAAGGGTTCTAAAGGAATGTAAAGAGGAGCTTAGCAACCCGTTGGCTAATCTTTTCAACATATCACTGCAAACTGGCATGGTGCCAAATAAGTGGAAAATGGCGAATGTAATACCTATTTTCAAAGCAGGTGACAGGTCCTTAGCTTCGAACTATAGACCAATAAGCCTAACCTCCATAATGGGAAAATTTATGGAATCAATAATTGCCGAGGCAATTCGCAGCCATCTTGAAAAGCATAAATTAATCAATGAATCTCAGCACGGTTTTACAAAAGGGCGTTCCTGCCTTACAAATTTAATAACTTTTTTCACTAAGGTGTTTGAGGAGGTAGATCATGGTAATGAATATGATATTGTGTATATGGACTGCAGTAAGGCTTTTGATAGAGTCCCACATCAGAGACTATTGAGGAAAATTAAGGCCCACGGAATAGGAGGAGAAATTTTTTCCTGGATAGAGGCATGGTTGACAAATAGGCAGCAGAGAGTTTGCATAAATGGGGAGAAATCAGAGTGGGGAAGTGTCACAAGCGGTGTTCCACAGGGGTCAGTATTGGGCCCCTTGTTGTTCACAATCTACATAAACGACATAGATGAGGGAATAAATAGCGACATAAGCAAGTTTGCCGATGACACCAAAATAGGCCGTCCAATTCATTCAAATGAGGACATTAGAGCACTCCAGGAAGATTTGAATAGACTGATGCAGTGGTCGGAGAAGTGGCAGATGCAGTTTAATATAGATAAATGCAAAGTTCTAAATATTGGACAGGACAATAACCATGCCACATATAAACTAAATAATATAGATCTTAATACTACTGATTGCGAAAAGGATTTAGGAGTTCTGGTTAGCAGTAATCTAAAACCAAGACAGCAGTGCATAAGTGTTCGCAATAAAGCGAACAGAATCCTTGGCTTCATATCAAGAAGCATAAATAATAGGAGTCCTCAGGTTGTTCTTCAACTCTATATATCCTTGGTGAGGCCTCATCTAGATTATGCTGCACAGTTTTGGTCACCGTATTACAGAATGGATATAAATGCTCTGGAAAACGTACAAAGGAGGATGACTAAGTTGATTCCATGTATCAGAAATCTTCCCTATGAGGATAGACTGAGGGCCCTGAATCTGCACTCTCTAGAAAGGCGTAGAATTAGGGGGATATGATTGAGGTGTATAAATGGAAAACAGGAATAAATAAAGGTGATGTAAATAGCGTGCTAAAAATATCTAGTATTGACAGGACTCGCAGCAATGGCTTTAAGTTGGATAAATTCAGATTCAGGAAGGATATAGGAAAGCATTGGTTTGGTAATAGAGTTGTCGATGAGTGGAACAAACTCCCGAGTACAGTTATAGAGGCTAAAACGTTGTGTAGTTTTAAAAATAGGCTGGATAAATATATGAGTGGGTGCGGGTGGGTGTGAGTTGGACCTGACTAGTTTGTGCTACTAGGTCAGATGCCGTGCTCCTTCCTTAAGTGAATGTAACCTGACCTGGATGGGTCGGGGCATTGGCTTAAGTCGGTGGGAGATTTGGACCTGCCTCGCATGGGCCAGTAGGCCTGCTGCAGTGTTCCTCCTTTCTTATGTTCTTATGTTCTTAACCCAGGATAGCATTGGTATGGAGCAGGACGCTCCTGCCTCTCACAACTACTGGACCACTACGACATGGTCTTGGATGCACAGGAAGACAGACATTGCAAAAGCCTTCGACAAGTGATATCGCAAAACAAAAAAAATGAGGCAAAAGTGGACAGATGGAATTTTAACTTTCTAACAAATGGAATGAAAAGAGGAATAGTGAACATTACTCATCCCATTATTTTCCTCATTCTCATATTTGACATTGTCATGGATATAAATCAAAGTACCGTATCATTCTTTACAGATGATACTAGAATTTGTATCATGAGTATCATTTATTAAGAAGACTGTAAACCTCCAGCAGATAATCAAATATAAACCAAGTCTTCCAGTAAATAAACCACGGTACAGGTGGGGATTAAACTCATGGCAAGTGAGATTCATCTGTAAAAACTTGCATTTGTGGTCACAGTGGGACCCATGCTAACCTCACTATGGTGTATAAATATACCTAGTTGGATGAATCTTATTGTAGCCAGCTGGCCCAGTGTTTTTCACTCTGCCCTGGAGTTTTATGAGTCACTTGCCGCGAGTTCAGTTCCCACCCGTACCGTGTTTTTTTGCAATCGTATCATTACGATTTTGTGACTCTTCCATTTATGGAAAAAATGAGTAAATAATAGCTAGAACGAAAAATTAACATGACCTTACTCCTCCCCACCCACACAGTAAACTTTCCCCCCCACCCACACAGTCCTCTCCTCCCCACCCACACAGTCCACTCTCCTTCCCACTCACATCTCCCACTCCTCCCCAGCTCACCCCATCCTTAATGAGGTGGACTGGGGGGGTCCCTGGGGGGGGTCCCTCCATCCATCCCTTTCCCAGAGTTGACAACAAACACGACCAGTGTCTCATGGCGGCTCAGGTAATGGATTTGGGAAGATTTTACAGGCCGAGTGGCGCCTCTCCCCACTCCCCACCACCCACTCCTCACCACCCACTCCCCACCACCCACCACCCACTCCTCACCACCCACCACCCACTCCCCACTCCTCACCCACTCCCCACCACCCACCATCCACCACCCACCACCCACTCCTCACCACCCACTCCTCACCACCCACTCCTCACCACCCACCATCCACCATCCACCACCCACCACCCACTCCTCACCACCCACCACCCACTCCCCACCACCCACCACCCACTCCTCACCACCCACTCCCCACCACTCACTCCCCACCACCCACCACCCACTCCTCACCACCCACTCCCCACCACCCACTCCTCACCACCCACCACCCACTCCCCACCACCCACCACCCACTCAACACCACACACTACCCACTAATAATAATAATAATATCTTTATTTCTACCAGTACATGTACAAGGTATACAGTCCTAGCTGACATCAATGACATACTACTATATAGAAAGCCCATTGTTATAAGAACATAACATCAGAAAGAAGGAACACTGCAGCAGGCCTACTGGCCCATGCGAGGCAGGTCCAATTCACTCACCGGGTTAAGCCAATGCCTTAACCTAGTCTGGTCAGTCACATTCACTAAGGGAGGAGCACGGCATCTGACCTAGTAGCACAAGCTAGTCAGGTCCAACTCACACCCACCCACACCCACTCATGTATTTATCCAACCTATTTTTAAAACTACACAACGTCTTAGCTTCTATGACGGTACTCGGGAGTTTGTTCCACTCATCCACAACTCTATTACCAAACCAATGCTTTCCTATATCCTTCCTGAATCTGAATTTTTCCAAATTAAAGCCATTGCTGCGAGTCCTGTCTAGGCTAGATATTTTTAGCACGCTATTTACATCCACTTTATTAATTTCTGTTTTCCATTTATACACCTCAGTCAGAGCATTTCCCGCAAATTAGGTCAGGTTTGTCCCAGGATGCGACCCACACCAGTCGACTAACACCCAGGTACCTATTTTATACTGATGGGTGAACAGGGACAGCGATAGCAGGTGTCTTATAGAAACACATCCTAATGTTTTTTCCAGACATACCGGGGATTCGAACTCCGGACCTCAGTGTGTGAGCTGAGTGAGCTAGCAATAGAGCTACGGGACACCCCTTACCTCTCCCCTGTTCAGCATCCCTTCTTTCCCCTCCACCCTTCATCTTTACCCCCTCCTTCCCCCCGATGATTTACTTCTTCCCAATTCCTTCACTCCCTCTCCCTCTCCCCTATAATCAACCCACTTCCCCTCTCCCTCCACCCACTTCTTTCTTGCTCTCCCTCCACCCACTTCTCTCTTACTCTCCCTCCACTCTCTCCCCTTCTCCCTGCACCATCTCCCCCTCTCCCCTTCTCCCTGCACCATCTCCCCCTCTCCCCTTCTCCCTGCACCATCTCCCCCTCTCCCCTTCTCCCTGCACCATCTCCCCCCTCTCCCCTTCTCCCTGCACCATCTCCCCCTCTCTCACCTTCTCTCTCCCCCCTCTCCTAATCACAACTTCCCTCCCCTCCCTTCCCCTCTCCCCACCAACTTCTTTTGTTTCCTCACTTTTATGCATTAGAAGCTGTGATGGACCAGTGGTGGTCCAGGTGGTGATGGACCAACAGTAGTACATATGATGGACCAGCAGTGGTACACTGAAAATCTCTGTTCCATAAGGAACAGTACTCGCCCCCATCCTGTTCCTCATCCTCATATCAGACACAGACAGAGATGTAAACCACAGACAGCACTGTATAATCCTTTGCAGATGATACTAGGATTGGCATGAGACTGTCATCCATTGAGGACACTGTTAATCTCCAAGAAGATATTAACCAAGTTTTCCAATGGGCAACGAAAACAACATGATGTTCATTGAAGACAAATTCCAACTACTCCGTTATGGAAAACTGGAGGAAATAATAACTAGAACTGAGTATACTACAAACTGATCATACAGTAGAGTGGAAAAGTAATGTGAGGGACCTGGGAATGGTAATGTCTGAGGATCTCACCTTCAAGCATCACAACAGTGCCACTATCACATCTGCGAGGAAAATGATAGGATGGATAATGAGAACCTTCAAAACAAGGGATGCCAAGCCAGCGGTGATCCTTTTTAAATCACTTGTTCTTTCTAGGCTGGAATGCTGTTGAACATTAACATCTCTATTCAAGGCAGGTGAAATTTCAGATCTAGAGTATATAGAGAGAACTTTTACTGCACAAAAAGTTCCGTGAAACACCTAAATTACTGGGAACGTTTGGAATCACTTGATTTGTACTCACTGGAGCACAGGCGAGAGAGATACATTATAATCTACACCTGGAAAATCCAAGAGGGACTAGTCCCAAATCTGCACACAGAAATCACTCCGTACGAAAGCAAAAACTGGGTAGACAGTACACGCCATGATGAACCAGCAGTGGTACATGTCACGTCGGACCAGCAGTGGTACACGTCACGAACTTCAAGGACCACAACAATGCCACTATCACATCTGCGAGAAAACTGATAGGATGGATAATGAGAACATTCAAGACAAGAGATGCTAAGCCAATGATGATCTTTTTTAAATCACTTGTTCTCTCTAGTTTGGAATACTGCTGTACATTAACATCTCTATTCAAGGCAGATGAAATTGCAGATCTAGAGAATGTACAGAGAACCTTTACTGCACGTATAAGTTCCATCAAACACCATAACTACTGGGAACGCCTGGAAGCACTAGACTTATATTCACTGGAGCGCAGGCGAGAGAGATATATCATAATCTACACCTGGAAGATTCTGGAGGGACCGGTCCCTAATATGCACACAGAAATCACTCCCTACGAAAGCAAAAGACTTGGCAGGCGATGCAACATACCCCCAGTGAAAAGTAGGGGCGGGCGTCACTGGTACACTAAGAGAAAACGCAATGAGTGTCCGGGGCCCAAGGCTGTTCAGTAGACCCCTGGTTGTCTTCGAGAGGGAGTTGGACAGATACCTAAAGTCGGTGCCGGATCAGCCGGGCTGTGGTTCTTACGTTGGACTGCGTGCGGCCAACAGTAACAGCCTCGTTGATCAGGCCCTGATCCACCGGGAGGCCTGGTCGTGGACCGGGCCGCGGGGGCGTTGATCCCTGGAATACCCTCCAGGTAGGAAAATGATAGGATGGATAATGAGAACCTTCAAAACAAGGGATGCCAAGCCAGCGGTGATCCTTTTTAAATCACTTGTTCTTTCTAGGCTGGAATGCTGTTGAACATTAACATCTCTATTCAAGGCAGGTGAAATTGCAGATCTAGAGTATATAGAGAGAAGTTTTACTGCACAATAAGTTCCGTGAAACACCTAAATTACTGGGAACGTTTGGAATCACTTGACTTGTACTCACTGGAGCACAGGCGAGAGAGATACATTATAATCTACACCTGGAAAATCCAAGAGGGACTAGTCCCAAATCTGCACACAGAAATCACTCCGTACGAAAGCAAAAACTGGGTAGACAGTACACGCCATGATGAACCAGCAGTGGTACACGTCATGATGGACCAGCAGTGGTACACGTCATGATGGACCAGCAGTTGTACACGTCATGATAGACCAGCAGTGGTATACGTCATGGTGGACCAGCAGTGGTACACGTCGTGATGGACCAGCAGTGGTACACGTCGTGATGGACCAGCAGTGGTACACGTCACGATGGACCATCAGTGGTACACGTCATGATGGAGCAGCAGTGGTACACGTCATGATGGACCAGCAGTGGTACACGTCATGATGGACCAGCAGTGGTACAAGTCATGATGCACCAGCAGTGGTACACGTCATGATGGACCAGCAGTGGTACACGTCGTGATGGACCAGCAGTGGTACACGTCACGATGGACCATCAGTGGTACACGTCATGATGGACCAGCAGTGGTACACGTCATGATATACCAGCAGTGGTACACGTCATGATGCACCAGCAGTGGTACACGTCGTGATGGACCAGCAGTGGTACACGTCACGATGGACCATCAGTGGTACACGTCATGATGGACCAGCAGTGGTACACGTCATGATGGACCAGCAGTGGTACACGTCATGATAGACCATCAGTGGTACACGTCATGATGGACCAGCAGTGGTACACGTCATGATGGACCATCAGTGGTACACGTCATGATGGAGCAGCAGTGGTACACGTCATGATGGACCAGCAGTGGTACACCTCATGATGGAGCAGCAGTGGTACACGTCAAGATGGACCAGCAGTGGTACAAGTCATGATGGACCAGCAGTGGTACACGTCATGATGGACCAGCAGTGGTACACGTCATGATGAACCAGCAGTGGTACACGTCATGATGAACCAGCAGTGGTACACGTCATGATGGAGCAGCAGTGGTACACGTCATGATGGATCAGCAGTGGTACACGTCAAGATGGACCAGCAGTGGTACAAGTCATGATGGACCAGCAGTGGTACACGTCATGATGGACCAGCAGTGGTACACGTCATGATGGACCAGCAGTGGTACACGTCATTATGAACCAGCAGTGGTACACGTCATGATGGACCAGCAGTGGTACGTCATGATGGACCAGCAGTGGTACACGTCATGATGAACCAGCAGTGGTACACGTCATGATGGACCCTTCCATAAAATTGAATTTGGTCCATTGTGGTAATTGCTTCACGTCAGTACTGCACGAGAGAGGTGTGGAGTGAGCAGTGAGAGGGAGGGGTTGTGTAGTAGGCAGTGATAGGGAGGTGTGGAGGGGGCAGTGAGAGGGAGGAGGTGTGAAGTGGGCAGTGAAAGGGAGGTGTGGAATGGGCAGTGAGAGGGAGGTGTGGTGTGGACAGTGACAGGGAGGAGGGGGCAGTGACAGGGAGGAGGTGTGAAGTGGGCAGTGAGAGGGAGGAGGCGTGAAGTGAGCATTGAGAGGTGTGGAGTGGGCAGTGAGAAAAATGAGGTATGGAGTGGGCAGTGAGAGGGAGGAGGTGTGGAGTGGGCAATGAGAGGGAGGAGGAATGGAGGAGCAGTGAGAGGGAGGAGGTGTGGAGGGGTAGTGAGAGGGAGGAGGTGTGGAGGGGCAGTGAGAGGGAGGAGGGGTAGTGAAAGGGAGGAGAGGCAGTGAGAGGGAGGTGTGGAGTGGGCAGTGAGAGGGAGGAGGTGTGAAGTAGGCAGTTAGACGGAGGAGGTGTGTAGGGGGCAGTGAGAGGGAGGTGTGGAGGGAGGAGGTTTGGAGAGGCAGTGAGAGGGGGAAGGTGTGGAGTGGGGAATAAGAGGGAGGAGGTTTGGAGGGGCAGTAACAGGGAAAAAGTGTGGAGGGAGCGGTGGGGTGTGGAGGGAGGGGTCTGGTGTGGAGGGAGCGGTGGGGTGTGGGAGTGGATTGGTGTGGTGGGGTATGGATCACCTGTGGGGTGTGGTGGGGTATGGATCACCTGTGGGGTGTGGTGGGGTATGGATCACCTGTGGGGTGTGGTGGGGTATGGGAGTACTGGGGGGGAGCACAGTTGGGGTGTGGTGGTGTATGGGAGCACAGGTGGGGTTTGGTGGGGTACGGGGGCACAGGTGTGAGATATAAAGTGGAACTCTGGAAACTGCTGAGTAAGTGACAGTGAGAGAGACACATGCCAGGAATAACCTGTCAGTGTACACACACACACACACACACACAAAACACACACACACACACAAACACACACACACACACACACACACACACACACACACACACACACACACACACACACACACACACACACACACACACACACACACACACATACGCAAAAACTTCTATACGCACATGTATACGTATATGAATACATGTTTTTATTTTAATGCCTTAGAATTTTATCACCACCTTCCACTATTCCTTTTACGAGCACTGAGGTAGAGGCGGCTGAGCTTATAGAATACTGGGATATCTTTCTCGCAGCGACTGAAATACATCTAGTTAAGTTTGATCTACGTTGGTTGTCGCTCTGGTCAGTGAGGTGCAACATGAGCTTAGGTGTTGAAATGTGCAGAATAAAGTATTTTAGAAATATCTCTCTCAGACATGAGGAGGAAATGTTTAGAAATCAACTGACCGAAAGAAAAAGTAAGGGACGTTGGGGGTAGTTTAAGCAACGACCTCAAGTCTAACAAACAGTGTCAACAAAATGCTAGGTTGCATAGCTGGAAATTTCGAGTACCAAACACCAGATACAATATTGACACTATAATGCACTTGTAATATCGCATCTTAAACGTGCTGGCCAGTTTTCATCTCAAAACTATATTAAAGACGAAACTAGACTTAGGAGGTTACACACACACACACGCACACACGCCGCACACACACACACTCACACACTTCAGCGTATATACACTAATAGATATACACACGCCTGTGTTCATACACTGAGAGATGCACACTTCTTAGTGTTTATATACTTAGACATACACAATAATAATAATAATAATAATAATTAGGAGGGTACAGAGAAGGGCAATTAAATTCGTACAATCACTTAAGAAAAATTTAAAAGAAAGACTTAAGACTCTTATTCTGTTCTCTGAGGAAATAGAGACAGTGAGATCTCATTCAGACACGAATAACTATTTAAAGTGCAAGTGAGTCATTAACTAGGAACACGGGAATGAAGCCTTGAGACAAGAGATGCGGCACAAACAGGTATTGCTCTCTGTGTCAACAGAGGTATAGCTCAGTAAAATAAACCCTTATATTATGATGTAAGAAAAAAGATCTCAATATTCATTTAATAATCAACTGGGCAAGCACTTTGTAAATATCGAATTCAACTAGGTACTATAACTGAGGCTGCTTCCACCTTTCCTTTAACTATCGATGCACATTTTTCTCTTTGGCTTGGAATCATTTCACCAACAAGTTAGCCAGAGGGTATGGAGAGAGCCTTCTCCTATACTTTCTAAAGCATTTTAGGTCTTTCTCGTGTACGCTTCCCCGTTTTACCTATTCCACTATCTTACTCTTTCTCTATTTTCTTTTCTTTTCATTGCCACTTTCCCTACCCCTCAAACCAGGAGACAGTAATGCTTTAGGAGCCTGGAAACGCCTTAAAATCACGTGTTACAGAACTGCTGTAGGTGGTGCGGTAGATCTCTCATTATAGCTACTTAATCTGCTGTGTGGATATCATATCTCCTGGCGAAGTATTTCATACCGACCATGTCAAATCATATCACAATCATCCTCATTCTCCCCATAAAGTCATACTACCGACTCTTTTCACACATGGCACCTGAGATGGTTGCTCTGGAGGAAGCCAGTGGTATGAAGGAACGACTTACAGTTTCAGTCAGTTATAGATTTTAAAGCACCCCTTGATCGAAAATCCCTCAAGTTTTGGGGAGGATAGTTGAATTTTATTGGCGATTCTGCGTAATTATTCTTACTAGTCAGTAAGTTAAAAATATTTAGTCAGCTCCTTGTTAAGAAGTCTTTACAAAGAGGCTGTTGTGTGCAGCTACCGTCCTTACGTCACCGGATTTACAGAACAATTTCCATGTGAGGTTGATGCCAGTGACAGTGTAGTTGGTGATAATGCCTTCATTCGGTGCCATTCTGCTTAGCAAAACCGAAGAGGCATCAAGAGGTATATACTACTATCGAGGAGGAAGTGTTGGCTCTAATACAATCATTGGAGCACATACAAGTATTCCTATCATCCTCACTGCAAATGTTGCGTCTACACCTATATAATGTGTTCATTTTATATATTTTGGGGAAGACTAACGCTATTTCCAAAGTCCTCTCCCGAAGTTAAGTTTGTTACCTAGGTGTAGGATGTAATTTTTTGTGTAAGGAAAATGAGTAAGCGAACTCCTTGTTTTTTTTCCACTATGGTGTTGTGTTGTAATGGAAGGGACAGTTCGCTTCCTTCTTCTGTGTCTTAGATCTCTGATTGCTCGACTGTCCACTGTTTTCCTTTATTTAATAATGTGTCTTTGTATTTATCTTCATCAATCACTGACGACTGGTGTGGGTAATGGTGGGTCAGGTGGCATTTGTTGTAGAGCCTCATTTGTATAAGTGCTCTGGGGGTTGGGTGGCGTGTGCCATTTACATATGTATTTGTTCTGCCTACACAAGACCAACCAAAGGCTTATAGACATGTTTCTCAGCTGTAAGCTTGGTAAACACAGCCATCTACTGGTGGCATACAACCCTAGATTGTCTGTTGACCGTTGGTTATCCTGTGGCATCCTGGCTTGTCAGGAGAAAGAGCTTGGGGATGGTTCGGTAACATTGCCTTAATCGTTACAATCAGTTAGACTCATCGACCATCCACGTGAGTAAATCCCATTGTAACCTCTGGTACTTGCTGATACTTTGTGGTCACTCATTATTATTAAACTACTGGCTTTTGTTAAAATCCTCTCGCAAAGATATATATATATATATATGTATATATATATATATATATATATATATATATATATATATATATATATATATATATACACATATATATATACATATATATACATACATACATATACTATATACCTTCTTTTAACGCACCGGCCTTATCCCACCGAGACAGGGTGACCCAAAGAGAAAAACAAAAGTTTATCTTTTTAACTTTAGTAATGTATACAGGGGTTACTAGCCCTTTGCTAGTCCCCTCTTACACGTACACACACACACACACACACCGGCTGGGCGGAAACATTTCGAAGTGTTTCCTTACACACACACACATACACACACACACATACAACAGGCCTAGTGTCTAATCGACATGTGCCTAGGACAAAATGGTAACTAACACACACACACACACACACATACATACAACAGGCCTAGTGTCAAATCGACATGTGCCTAGGACAAAAATGGTAACTAACTAACACACCTGGTCAAGCACGTCAAGAAACTAGAGAAAGTGCAAAGGTTTGCGACAAGGTTAGTTCCACAACTCAGGGTCTGTCTTATGAAGAAAGGCTGAGGGAAATAGACTAACAACACTGGAGGAAAGAAGGGTCAGAGGAGACATGATAACGACATACAAAATACTGCGGGGAATTGACAAGGTAGATAGTGACAGGTTGTTTCAGAGAGGGAACACAGAAACAAGGGGACACAACTGGAAGCTGAAGACTCAGATGAGTCAAGGGATGTCAGGAAACATTTCTTCAGCCACAGAGTAGTCAGGAAGTGGAATGGACTAGAGAATGATATAGTGAAGGCAGGAACCATACACAGTTTTAAGACAAGGTATGATAAAGCTCATGGAGCAGGGAGAGCAGAGACCCATGCGAAGTGTCAGAGGGGCCAGAGCTCAGTCTCGACCCCTGTGACCCAAATTAGAGTGGTACAAAGGTAGTACACACACACACACACATACAACACGCCTAGTGTCTAATCGACATGTGCCTAGGACAAAATGGTAACTAACACACACACACACACGATACATACCGATAGAGACAAACCAGACTGAGTCTGTATGTTTGTACTAACCTAATTGTACTCAGGTAACTGTGGTTGCAGGGTCGAGTCATAACTCTTGTCCACGTCTCTTCAATGGTCGCCACTAGGTCCATTCTCACCCTGCTCCCTGGGTTTTATCATACTTCTTCTTAAAGCTATGAATTGTATCTGCCTTCATTACCTCACTTTCCAGACTATTCCACTTCCTTACAACTCTATGGCTGAAGGAATACTTCATAACCCTGTGACTCATCTGAGTTTTCAACTTCCAATTGTGACCCCTTGAAGCTGTGTCCCATCTCTGGAACATCCTGTCTCTGTCCACATTGTCGATTCCTCTCAGTATTTTATATATCATTATCATGTCCTCCCCTGTCCCTCCTGTCTTCCAGTGTTGTCAGGTCGAGTTCTCTTAACCTCTCCTCATAGGACATGCCCCTTAGCTCCAGGACTAGTCTTGTTTCAAACCATTGCACTTTGTCTAGTTTCCTGTTTCGTGCTTGGCCAGGTGAGGTGTGTGTGTGTGTGTGTGTGTGCTTACCAATTTGTGCTCACCTATTTGTGGTTGCAGGGGTCGATTCATAGCTCCTGGACCCGCCTCTTCACCGGTTGTTACTAGGTCATCTCTCTCCTGCTCCATGAGCTTTATCAAACCTCGTCTTAAAACTATGTATGGTTCCTGCCTCCACTGCGTCACTTTCCAGACTATTCCACTTCCTGAAGAAATATTTCCTGAACAAATATTTCCTGAAGAAATATTTCCTAACATCCTTTTGACTCATCTGAGTCTTCAACTTCCAATTGTGACTCTTGTTTCTGTGTCCCATCTCTAGAACATCCTGTCTTTGTATACCATGTCAATTCCTCGCAGTAGTATTTTAAATGTCGTAATTATGTCTCTCCTAACCCTCCTGTCCTCCAGTGTCGTCAGGCCGATTTTCCTTAACCTTTCTTCGAAGGACATTTCCCTTAGCTCTGGAACTAGTCTTGTTGCAAACCTTTGCACTTTCTCTAATTTCTTGACGTTCTTGACCAGGTGTGGGTTCCAAACTGGTGCTGCATACTCCAATATGGGCCTGACGTACATGGTGTACAGAGTCTTGAACGATTCCTTACTACGGCGTCGGAACGCTATTCTTAGGTTTGCCAGGCGCCCATATGCTGCAGCAGTTATCTAGTTGATGTGCGCCTCAGGAGATGTGCTCGTTATTATACTCACACCAAGATCCTTTTCCTTGAGTGAGGTTTGCAGTCTTTGGCCAACTAGCCTATAATCTGTCTGCGGTCTTTTTTGCCCTACCCCAATCTTCATGACTTTGCATTTGGAAGGGTTAAATTCCAGGAGCCAGTTTACGGACCAAGCTTGCAGCTTGTCCAGGTCCCTTTGTAGTCCTGCCTGATCCTTGTCCAATCTAATTCTCCTCATTAACTTCACATCATCTGCAAACAGGGATACTTCTGAGTTTATCCCTTCCGTCATGTCATTCACTTATACCAAAAACAGCACTTGTCCAGGCACTGACCCTTGGAGATCCATGTGGCTTCATTATCCACACAGGTTTCGAGTGATCTCGGGCACTCGGATACACAGCTCTGGCGAGAATTCACACTGAATTCACAGATACACAGAGAAAACAGAAGAGAGGGAGTGACTGGTGGCGAAGAGTAGTGTTATGGTAGAAGCGTGGGGCATATGGTGAGAGAAGATCTGGCCGCTTGCTCCTCACCCCACATACCCACGTGGAGATTCTACCATGCTGGACAGAAAAATCATCACAAAACTCACCTCTGACTTGCTGAAATAGCCGTGCTGAGCTGAAACAACAACAGCGTGGGATGCTATGGAGTGGAGTCGCAGGGAATGGCACTAAGATTTCTCGAAAAAAATCGGCAAATTTTGGCCTGGATTCTGCTGATCCTGTGTCTGAATGATGAGACTTGCAGACACAACATCAGGACAACTCGTAGAGAGACAGATGCTGTTTGTACTGGGCGATGAAGTAAACAACATCTTCAAATCCCTTAATTCCTCTCCCCAGGCAAACAGTCGCTGTGACCACTGCAAGCCACCAATTATAATCAATCTAAATTGGGTATATCTCTGGTAGCGCGGAATGATAAGGCTTCAGAGGCATGTTACTTTATTGGTTCTTGTACACAGGCAGTGTGTTTAAATTGCCCTGGGGCCCAACCTGCTGGGGCCCCTGCTGCTAGGGAGAGAGGAGTACACTTGTTGTCTCTAAGCTGTCGGGTGCATGAGTGAGAGCAAGGCAGGTCCGGGTATGCCTACCTAGAGGCCTGACTTTTGGCAGGAACTCAGGAAACTAGGCATGTATGCTTACTGTCTACAAGTGCTATGATGTCTGGAGATATCTACTTGATTATTTTACGCCACTCCTCATATTTATTTGTTATTCCATCGGTGTTCGTATACCAAACCTTCAACTTCTTTTCTACAACTGTGGCCTGGGGAATACGCTGGGGTTGGGGAAGCAGGAGACCTGGCGAGGAACTATGGGGGAGGGGGGTTGCTGCGAAGGTGGAGTTTGTGATGAGGGGGGTGGGGGCAGTGGGTAGGTGTGTGTGTGTGTGTGTGTAAGTAAATAGGGAAAGGAGCAGCATCCCAGAGAATCTTACATATTTAAGACAGTAAAGTCTCCAGCTCATCATTCTTATTTATTGAAACAGAAGTTTAACCTCTCTGACGTTATTAAAGTCACAACATTAACCACCGTGTGACACAACATTAACCACCGTGTGACACAACATTAACCACAGTGTGACACAACATTAACCACTGTGTGACACAACATTAACCACCGTGTTACACAACATTAACCACTGTGTGACACAACATTAACCACCGTGTGACACAACATTAAGCACTGTGTGACACAACATTAACCACTGTGTGACACAACATTAACCACTGTGTGACACAACATTAAGCACTGTGTGACACAATATTAAGCACTGTGTGACACAACATTAACCACTGTGTGACACAACATTAAGCACTGTGTGACACAACATTAAGCACTGTGTGACACAACATTAAGCACTGTGTGACACAACATTAAGCACTGTGTGACACATTAACCACTGTGTGACACAACATTAACCACCATGTGACACAACATTAAGCACTGTGTGACACAACATTAACCACTGTGTGACACAACATTAACCACTGTGTGACACAACATTAAGCACTGTGTGACACAACATTAATCACTGTGTGACACAACATTAAGCACTGTGTGACACATTAACCACTGTGTGACAAAACATTAACCACCATGTGACACAACATTAACCACTGTGTGACACAACATTAACCACTGTGTGACACAACATTAACCACTGTGTGACACAACATTAACCACCATGTGACACAACAATAACCACTGTGTGACACAACATTAACCACTGTGTGACACAACATTAACCACTGTGTGACACAACATTAAGCACTGTGTGACACAACATTAAGCACTGTGTGACACAACATTAACCACTATGTGACACAACATTAACCACTGTGTGACACAACATTAAGCACTGTGTAACACAACATTAAGCACTGTGTGACACAACATTAACCACCATGTGACACAACATTAAGCACTGTGTGACACAACATTAACCACTGTGTGACACAACATTAACCACCATGTGACACAACATTAACCACTGTGTGACACAACATTAAGCACTGTGTGACACAACATTAAGCACTGTGTGACACAACATTAACCACCGTGTGACACAACACTAACCACCGTGTGACACATTAACCACCGTGTGACACAACATTCACCACCGTGTGACACAACATTCACCACCGTGTGACACAACATTAACCACCGTGTGACACAACATTTACCACCGTGTGACACAACATTAACCACTGTGTGACACAACACTAACCACCGTGTGACACATTAACCACCATGTGCCACAACATTAACCACCATGTGACACAACATTAACCACCGTGTGACACAACATTAACCACCATGTGACACAACATTAACCACCATGTGACACAACATTAACCACCATGTGACACAACATTAACCACCGTGTGACACAACATTAACCACCATGTGACACAACATTAACCACCATGTGAAACAACATTAACCACCATGTGACACAACATTAACCACCATGTGACACAACATTAACCACCATGTGACACAACATTAACCACCGTGTGACACAACATTAACCACCATGTGACACAACATTAACCACCGTGTAACACAACATTAACCACCATGTGACACAACATTAACCACCATGTGACACAACATTAACCACCATGTGACACAGCATTAACCACCATGTGACACATTAGCCACCTTGTGACACAACATTAACCACCATGTGACACAGCCACCTTGTGACACAACATTAACCACCATGTGACACAATATTAACCACCATGTGACACAACATTAACCACCATGTGACACGAAAATTAACCACCGTGTGACACAACATTAACCACCGTGTGACACAACATTAACCACCGTGTGACACAACATTAACCACTGTGTGACACAACATTAATCACCGTGTGACACAACATTAACCACCGTGGGACACAACATTAACCACCGTGTGACAACATTAACCACCGTGTGACACAACATTAACCACCATGTGACACAACATTAACCACCATGTGACACAACATTAACCACCATGTGACACAACATTAACCACCATGTGACACAACATTAACCACCGTGTGACACAACATTAACCACCGTGTGACACAACATTAACCACCATGTGACACAACATTAACCACCATGTGACACAACATTAACCATCGTGTGACACAACATTAACCACCATGTGACACAACATTAACCACCGTGTGACAACAACATTAACCACCATGTGACACCCAGCGTCTCGCGTCACACACTCCTTCACGTCGCTAACTTCCCGAAGGTTAACGACGGCGTCTCTTATAGACCTTCAAAATAATGTTAATGATAATGACCTCAGAATTTTAAGGAGTTATAAAATTCTTTGACATAAAGCAGACATCTGAGTCTGCCACCGCCATTACCACAATATTCTCTTATTAATTTTGAAAATTTCTTAGTGGCGAGTTAATGACTATTTGGCACCAGGTGCCAGTGTAGAGTTGCCAGGTTCATCACTGGCACATGGTGGCAGTCTAGAGTTGCCAGGTTCATCACTTGGCACCTGGTTAGTTACCATTTTGTCCTAGGCACTGGTGCTAGTCTAGAGTTCCCAGTTTCATCATTTGGCACCCAGTGCCACGCTCAAGTCTAGAGTTGCCAGGTTGATCAGGAGTCGAAGTTGCTGGACTAAATATGTAAATTGATGCAAAATCACAACCCAGTTATGTGAGGATAATCTAATTACTATCATGAGGCCTTTGGTAGTATCAGAATTCCATCCGTCAGCGCCGCTGTCTTAATGAGGGGGGAGGGGGAGGGGACAGAGGGGTTCAGAGGTCTGTAATTATGTGCGGAACTCGACGCTAACTGTTTCAAACGGTCCAGGACCACTGCAGGAACAACTTAATTACTAACAAGCGAGCTGTTCAATTACTTGCAACTCTGCAACATGAATCTCCCGTAAAGCAACAACATGCAGGTTGCAAGACTCGTGTCCCTGTAGGTCACTGGTGGTGACCTACACACACTTCCTTCCCTCGGGTGACACAACACTGGTGGTGACCTACACACACTTCCTTCCCTCAGGTGACACAACACTGGTGGTGACCTACACACACTTCCTTCCCTCAGGTGACACAACACTGGTGGTGACCTACACACACACTTCCTTCCCTCGGGTGACACAACACTGGTGGTGACCTACACACACTTCCTTCCCTCGGGTGACACAACACTGGTGGTGACCTACACACACTTCCTTCCCTCGGGTGACACAACACTGGTGGTGACCTACACACACTTCCTTCCATCGGGTGACACAACACTGGTGGTGACCTACACACACTTCCTTCCCTCAGGTGACACAACACTGGTGGTGACCTACACACACTTCCTTCCCTCGGGTGACACAACACTGGTGGTGACCTACACACACTTCCTTCCATCGGGTGACACAACACTGGTGGTGACCTACACACACTTCCTTCCATCGGGTGACACAACACTGGTGGTGACCTACACACACTTCCTTCCATCGGGTGACACAACACTGGTGGTGACCTACACACACTTCCTTCCCTCGGGTGACACAACACTGGTGGTGACCTATATACAACAACAACAGGTTGGAGGGAGGGGGTAAAGGAGGTTTTGTGTGCGAGGGGCTTGGACTTGCAGTAAGCGTGCGTGAGCGTGTTAGATAGGAGCGAATGGAGACAAATGCTTTTCAGGACTTGACGTGCTGTTGGAGTGTAGGCAAGGTAACATTTATGAAGGGATTTAGGGAAACCGGCAGTCCGGACTTGATTCCTGGAGATGGGAAGTACAGTGTCTGCACTCTGAAGGAGGGGTGTTAATGTTGCAGTTTTATAACTGTAGTGTAATCATGCCTCTGGCAAGACAGTGATGGAGTGAATGTTGATGAAAGTTCTTTTTCAGGCCACCCTGCCTTGGTGAGAAACCGTCGATGTGTTAAAAAAAAAAAAAAGATTCCGATTCTCTTTCTCATTACACCTCTCAGAAAGTATATAAAGCCTTTATTTTCCTCCCTTTCCACAGTTTCTTTCCCTGTTATTCTTCATCTTTTTCTCCACTCCAATTATCGGAAGTTTCGTCCTCTTCAGCCATCGACTATCCGTACTTGATTTCACTCACGTCATGTTTAGGGTGAGGACAAGGTAAAGTCTTGCCGGTTCCTCTTTCTTCCTTACCTTTCGTTTATGTGTTGTCTCAGAAACACTTACTTAGAAGCATACACTTGTATTGCAACCCCTGTGTGTATTAGTGTGTGTGAGTGTACTCACCTAGTTGTACTCGCCTAGTTGTGGTTGCAGGGGTCGAGTCACAGCACCTGGCCCCGCCTCTTTGCTGGCCGCTACTCGGTCACTCTACCCGCTCCATGAGCTTTGTCATACCTCTCCTTAAAGCTATGTATGGATCCTGCCTCCACTGCATCACTTCCCAGACTATTCCACTTCCTGACAACTCTGTGACTGAAGAAATATTTCCTAACATCCCTGTGGTTCACCTGAGTCTTCAACTTCCAATTGTGACCCCTTGTTGCTGTGTCCCATCTCTGGAACATCCTGTCTCTCTTCACCTTGTCGATTCCTCTCAGTATTTTATATGTCGTTATCATATCCCTCCTATCTCTCCTGTCTTCCAGTATCGTCAGGTCGATTTCCCTTAAGCTCTCCTCGTAGGACGTACCCATTAGCTCCAGGACTAGTCTTGTTGCAAACCTCTGCACTTTCTCTATTTTCCCTACATGCTTGGCTAGGTGAGGGTTCCAAACTGGCGCTGCATACTCCAATATGGGCCTAATATACACAGTGTACAGGGTCCTGAATGACTCCTTACTAAGATGTCGGAATGCTGTTCTTAGGTTTGCCAGGCGCCCGTATGCTGCAGCGCTTATTTGGTTGATGTGTACCTCAGGAAATGTGCCCGGTGTTATACACACCCCAAGATCCTTTTCCATGAGTGAGGTTTGTAGGCTCTGGCCCCCTAGCCTGTACTCCGTCTGTGATCTTCTTTGCCCTTCCCCAATCTTCATGACTTTGCACTTGGTGGGGTTGAACTCCAGGAGCCAGTTGCTGGACCAGGCCTGCAGCCTGTTCAGATCCCTCTGTAGTTCTGCCTGGTCCTCGTCCGATTGAATTCTTCTCATCAACTTCACATCATCTGCAAACAGGGACACTTCGGAGTCTATTCCTTCCGTCATGTCGTTCACAAATACCAGAAACATCACCGGTCCTAGGACTGATCCCTGTCGAACCCCACTCGTCACCGGCGCCCACTCTGACACCTCGCCACGTACCATGACTCGCTGCTGTCTTCCTGACAGGTATTCCCTGATTCATTGTAGTGCCTTCCCTGTTATACCTGCCTGGTCCTCCAGCTTCTGCACTAATCTCTTGTGTGCAATCTACCCACCCCTCTCTCTCTCTCTCTCTCTTGTCTTACTGTGTGTGTGTGTATGTGTGTGTGTGTGTGTTTGTGTATGTATGGGTGTGAGAGTGTGTGTGTGTGTGTGTATGTGTGTGTGTGTGTGTGTGTGTGTGTGTGTGTGTGTGTGTGTGGACATTCATGTGTTATTTCAGTGTACAATAAAAATCATTACATCTCGTTAAGGAACACAATATGAATGTTAATCATGTCTCCTCTATTTTTTTCAGGTAGAGTGACCCAGCTGAGGCAGGCGTCAGGTGAGGTACATTGAATCTCTTGTTTTGCAAACATGAGAAGAATTGTAATTCTGGGTCAAAAACAAATGTGTTTTGTCATTGTTGTGTGTGTGTTACACACACACATTGCAACTGCCAGAGGTGTAGAAGATAGTCCCAATTTTTAAAAAAGGAGACAGACATGAAGCATTAAACTGCAGACCTGTGTCACTGAATGTATAGCATGTAAAGTCATGGATAAGATTATTAGGAGAAGAGTGGCGGAGCACCTAGAAAGGAATGAGCTTATCAACGATAACCAGCATGGTCTCAGGGAAGGGAAATCCTGGGTTACACGCCTACTGGAGTTCTACGACAAGGTAACAGAGGTAAAGCAGGAGATAAAGGGATGGGTAGATTGCATTTTCTTGTACGGTAAGAAGTCTTTTGACACCATTCCGTACAAGAGACTCGTACAAAAACTAAAGGAGCCTAGAGGTATAACAGGAAAAGCACTGCAATGGATCAGGGAATACCTGACAGGAAGGAAACGAATGATGGTCCGTGACGAGGTGTCAGAATGGGTACATGTGTCGAATGGGGTTCCACAAAGGTCACTCCTAGGGCCGGTGTTTTTCTTGTATACATGAATGACATGGGAGAAGGGATACAGTCAAAAATGCCCTTGTTTGCAGACGACGTGAATCTAATAAGGAAAATACAAGAGGACAAGGACCAGGAAAGGCTACAAAGGCATCTAGATAGGCTGCAAGTCGGGTCTGTCAAATGGCTTCTCGAGTTTAACCCCAGCAAGTGCAAATTCATGAACATTGTGAATTGACAAATAAGGCTGCAGACGGGGTACACTCTAGGTGGTTAAAGGCTACAAAACTAACTCAAAGAAAAGGATCTTGGAGTGAGCATCATATCGAGCACATCTCCTGAGGCGCACATCAACCAAATGACTGCTGTGGCATGTGCGCGCCTAGCAAACCTAAGGATAGCGTTTCGACATGTAAGTGAAGAGTCATTCAAGACACTGTACACCGTATATGTCAGGCCCATATTGGAGTATCCAGCGCCGGTATGGAACCCACACCTGGTCAAACACGTCAATAAATTGGAGAAAATTCAGTGGTTTGCAGCAAGAGTAGTCCCTCCTGTCCTCCAGTGTCCCATGAGGACACAGGAGGACAGGAGGGATAGGGAAAAATATGATAACGACTTACAAAATACTGAACAGTACTGACAAGGTGAACAGGGGCAGAATGTTTCAGAGATGAGATACAGAGGGCACAACTGCAAGTTGAAAACTCAAATGAGTGCATAGGGATGTTAAGAAGTATTTCTTCAGCATTAGAGTGATCAGGAAGTGGAAAGAACTGAAAAGTAAAGTTGTAAAGGTAGGATCCAAAAATAGCTTTAAGAAGAGGTATGATGCTACAAAATGCGACATCTATTAGCATAGACGTCTACCGGAGAATACTAGAAAATCAACTTACTGATCCCTCTCTAGCATCTAGCCTGTTTCTGGTTTTCTAACAGATTGTTGAGTTATAATTTAGATCATTTATCCCCACCCATACTGGGCTTCTCACAGTGTTTTGGGATTACAACTGGATGAATTAAAACCAACAAAAAATAAAGTTTGCGAACTTTGATGTTAAAAAGATGGCGAGGTTTAAAAATATTTACAGTTAAACGTAAACTTATGAATAATGTAGACAGGCTCCTACACAACCCTTTGTGTACAGCTAATGTGTATTATATATGATGTGTTAGATCTATACATTTAATTTAACTGTGCTATCAGCACTTTACTGGTGATACTGTACACAAAAAAAAATCTAAAAAAAAACTATCTGGTACGTAATTGTAATGAAATGTTCTGAAAAGTACAAGAGTGACGTGTATGTAGTGTGCTCGGCTAGACTCGACCTGGAATGTGACTGACAAAACAATTCACTAGATAAGTTTACTTCTGACACAGAGAGACAATAAAACAGCTTACTTGAACAATAAGTCGACCTGTTCACCAAACAGTAAAATGCACGAAGCAGTCGTGACCAGCACAGCGTCAGGCAAGGAAGGAGGACGCCAAAAAGTTACCCTAACTTGTGTAAGTCCTCCATATACGGCAAAAAACTTCTAAATTACCGAAACTGAGTTCATCAACTTCCAAACACTGACTACGACAGTGTGTAGATGCAAGAACAAGGTAAGGCTAAGAGTTTGATTCGGGACCTGAAGCACAGACAGTGTTCCACAACTCAACCTCAGAAAACATCAGAAATCACTAACTCTTAATAATGCTCAGTGAACAGATTTACACAGATTTACGAGATGAATGAATGTTGCAGCTCACCAACGGTAACATATACTACCAGAAAACAGAGAGTAGAGGTGTTCTCCCGATAAGGAACTGCGAGAGAGAGAGAGAGAGAGAGGCAGTCCCTGCAGGAGCTACGTCAGGTGTCTTCCTCCGGCTTGCCAGACGCACCAGCAATCAAACAAGGCAGCAGGTAGTTTGCAGTGTGAGTAGCCAATCAAAACGCTCCTTTTAGGGAACTCAGTAGTTGTTACATCCTACATATATACGAAAGCGGGAGATACAAGACAACTAATAATATAAAACATGATATTTTCGTTTTAGCTATTAACATTAGCAATATAATATTAGATGAAAGAAGAACTCTATATACAATAATTATGGCGTCATTTTTCTGAGGTCGCTGTTTATGATAAGACTCTCGAAGCTGGGAGTTGACCTACCAGCGAAGAAGCGGGGCCAAGAGCTGTGACTTGACCCCAGTTCCCCATAGTTCCCCATCAGATCTCCCACTTTCCCAACCCCAACGTACCCCCTAGACTACGGTTTTAGAAAAGAAGTTAAAGGTTTGGTATACAAATGCAGATGGTATAACAAATAAATGTGAGGAGTGGCATGAAAGAATAAAGGAGACATCCCCAGACATAATAGCACTCACAGAAACGAAACTCACCAGGATGTTAACAGATGCAATCTTTCCACCCGGATATCAAATCCTCAGGAAAGATAGAGGGAGCAGAGGGGGAGGAGGAGTTGCACTGCTCATTAAGAACAGGTGGGGATTTGAGGAAGTGGAAGGAATGGATGGAATGGGCGAAAGGGACTACATAGTAGGAACAATCCAGTCTGAGGGCCATAAGGTGGTAATTGCTGTAATGTACAACCCGCCACAGAACTGCAGGAGGCCAAGAGAAGAATACAACGAGAGCAACAGAGCAATGGTAGACACACTAGCCGAGGTAGCCAGAAGAGCCCACATGGGGAGAGCAAAGTTACTAGTTATGGGTGATTTCAATCACAAAGAGATTGATTGGGAAAACCTGGAGCCCCACGGGGGTCCTGAATCAAGGTGAGCCAAGATGATGGATGTGGTACTGGAAAACCTCATGCATCAACATGTTAGAGACACTACCAGAGAGAGAGGTGGGGATGATCCAGCAAGACTGGACCTAGTATTCACATTGAGTAGTTCGGACATCGAGGATATCACGTATGAAAGGCCCCTTGGAGCTAGTGATCATTTGGTTCTGTGTTTTGATTATATAGTTGAGCTACAAGTGGAGAGGGGAGCAGGAATAGGAAGGGAGAAACGAAACTACAAAAGGGGGGACTACACAGGCATGAGGAACTTCCTACAAGACGTTCAGTGGGAGAGAGAATTGGCAGGAAAACCAGTAAAAGAAATGATGGAATATGTGACAACCAAATGCAAAGAGGCAGAGGAGAGGTTTGTCCCCAAGGGAAACAGAAGTAATGGGAAGACCAGAACGAGTCCTTGGTTCACCCAGAGATGTAGGGAGGCAAAAACTAAATGTAATAGAGAATGGAAAAAGTACAGAAGACAAAGGACCCAGGAAAATAAAGAGATTACCCAAAGAGCCAGAAACGAATATGCACAGGTAAGAAGGGAGGCTCAGCGACAATATGAAAATGATATAGCATCAAAAGTCAAGTCTGACCCGAAGCTGTTGTATAGCCACATCAGGAGGAAAACAACAGTCAAGGACCAGGTAATCATCCTGAGGAAGGAAGGTGGGGAGTTCACAAGAAACGACCAAGAGGTATGTGAGGAGCTCAACATGAGATTTAAAGAAGTATTTACACAGGAGACAGGAAGGACTCCAGGAATTCAGAATAGGGAGGTATACCAACAAGTGCTGGATGAAATACACACAACCGAGGAGGAGGTGAAGAAGCTGCTATGTGAAGTCGATACCTCAAAAGCGGTGGGACCGGACAACATTTCTCCGTGGGTCCTTAGAGAGGGAGCAGAGATGTTAAGTGTGCCACTAACACAAATCTTCAACACATCCATTGAAACTGGGCAACTACCTGAGGCGTGGAAGATGGCAAATGTAGTCCCAATTTTTTAAAAAAGGAGACAGACATGAGGCATTAAACTACAGACCTGTGTCACTGACGTGTATAGTATGCAAAGTCATGGAGAAGGTCATCAGGAGGAGAGTGGTGGAGCACCTAGAAAGACACAAGCTTATAAACGACAACCAGCACGGTTTCAGGGAAGGAAAATCCTGTGTCACAAACCTACTGGAGTTTTATGACAAGGTAACAGAAGTAAGACACGAGAGAGAGGGTGGATAGACTGCATTTTTGGACTGCAAGAAGGCGTTCGACACAGTTCCTCACAAGAGGTTAATGCAAAAGCTAGAGGATCAGGCACACGTAACAGGAAAAGCACTGCAATGGATCAGATAATATCTGACAGGAGGCAACAACGAGTCATGGTACGTGACGAGTTGTCAGGGTGGGCACCTGTGACGAGTGGAGTTCCACAAGGGTCAGTCCTAGGACCTGTACTGTTTTTGGTATATGTGAATGACATAACGGAAGGGATAGACTCAGAAGTGTCCCTGTTTGCAGATGATGTGAAGTTAATGAGAAGAATCAAATCAGTCGAGGATCAGGAGGACTACAAAGAGACCTGGACAGGCTACAAGCCTGGTCCAGTAACTGGCTCCTTGAATTTAACCCTGCCAAATGTAAAGTCATGAATATCGGGGAAGGGCAAAGAAGACCGCAGACAGAGTATAGTCTAGGTGGCCAAAGACTGCAAACCTCACTCAAAGAAAAAGATCTTGGGGTGAGTATAATACCGAGCACATCTCCTGAGGCACACATCAATCAGATAACTGCTGCAGCATACGGGCGGCTGGCAAACCTAGGAATAGCGTTCCAATACCTCACTAAGGAATCATTCAAGACTTTGTACACCATATACGTCAGGCCCATACTGGAGTATACAGCACCAGTTTGGAACCCACATCTAGCCAAACACGTAAAGAAGCTAGAAAAAGTGCAAAGGTTTGCAACAATACTAGTCCCGGAGCTAAGGGGTATGTCCTACGAGGAGAGATTAAGGGAAATCGACCTGACGACACTGGAGGACAGGAGAGATAGGGAGGACATGATAACGACATATAAGATACTGAGAGGAATTGACAAGGTGGACAGAGAGAGAATGTTCCAGAGATGGGACACAGCAACAATGGGACACAGTTGGAAGTTGAAGACTCAGATGAATCACAGGGATGTTAGGAAGTATTTCTTCAGTCACAGAGTGGTCAGGAAGTAGAATTGTTTGGGAAGCGATGTAGTGGAGGCAGGTTCCATACATAGCTTTAAGAAGAGATATGATAAAGCTCATGGCGCAGGGAGAGTGACCCAGTAGCGGCCAGTGAAGAGGCGGGGCCAGGAGCTATGAATTGACCCCTGCAACCACAACTAGGTGAGTACAAATAGGTGAGTACACACACACACACACACACAAACACACACACATACGGGATATACTCAGAAGTGTCTCTGTTCGCAGATGATGTGAAATTAATGAGGAGAATCACATCGGAAGTGGACCAAGCAGGACTGCAAACAGACCTGGACAAGCTTGACATCTGGTCTAGCAACTGGCTTCTCGAATTCAATCCCACCAAATGCAAAGTCATGAAGATCGGAGAAGGGCAAAGAAGACTGCTGACAGAGTACAGGCTAGGCGGACAAAGGCTATAAACCTCGGCAAAGGAGAAAGACCTTGGGGTGAGTATAACGCCAAACACGTCTCCGGAGGCACACATCAACCAGATAACTGCGGCAGCATATGGGCGACTGGCAAACCTAAGATTAGCGTTCCGTTACCTTAACAAGGAATCGTTCAAGACACTGTACACCGTGTACGTCAGGCCCATACTAGAATATGCAGCACCAGTCTGGAACCCACACCTGGTCATTCACGTAAAGAAACTAGAGAAAGTGCAAAGGTTTGCGACAAGGTTAGTTCCACAACTCAGGGGTCTGTCCTATGAAGAAAGGCTGAGGGAAATAGGACTAACAACACTGGAGGAAAGAAGGGTCAGAGGAGACATGATAACGACATACAAAATACTGCGGGGAATCGACAAGGTAGACAGTGACATGATGTTAAAGAGAGGGAACACAGAAACAAGGGGACACAACTGGAAGCTGAAGACTCAGATGAGCCAAAGGGATGTTAGGAAGCATTTCTTCAGCTACAGAGTAGTCAGGAAGTGGAATAGTCTAGAGAAAGATATAGTGGATGCAGGAACCATACATAGTTTTAAGACAAGGTATGATAAAGCTCATGGAGCAGGGAGAGCAGAGACCCAGTAGCGGACAGCGAAGATGCGGGGCCAGGAGCTGAGTCTCGACCCCTGCAACCACAATTAGGTGAGCAATTAGGTAGGTGAGCACATACACATCGATACACACACGCACACTCTCTCTCTCTCTCACACACACACACACACACACACACACACACACACACTGTGACTGACGACCTGATTAGCCAATACATCAATCAGATTAATAATTAAACCCTATCAAAGCACCTGACATTCTATTTTCAGAATATAGGATTTACTTCTAGAGACCAGACAGTAAGCTTACCAGGTAGTGTGTAATATTCTGGCCTTGTAGAATCTTGTTCAATTGTTACACACACAGACAATACCTGGAGAGGGTTTCGGGGGTCAACGCCCCCGCGGCCCGATCTGTGACCAGGCCTCGTGGTGGATCATTACCTCATCAACCAGGCTGTTACTGCTGCTGGCCTCACGTAGACCGATGTACGAACCACAGCCCTGCTGGTCAGGTACTGACTAGGTGCCTGTCCAGCTCCTTGAAGACGGCCAGGGGTCTATTGGTAATCCCCCTTATGTATGCTGGGAGGCAGTTGAACAATCATGGGCCCCTGACGCTGTTGTGTCTTAGTTATACTCGTGGCACCCCTGCTTTTCGTTGGGGGAATGTTGCATCTCCTGTCAAGTCTTTTGCTTTCATAGGGAGTGATTTTCGTGTGAAGATTTGGGACTAGCCCCTATGGGATTTTCCAAGTGTATATTATCTTGTATCTTTCTCGCCTGCGTCCCAGGGTGTACAAATCAAGGGACTTCAACCGTTCCCAGTTTACCTTTCTTGCTTTGTAAATCCTTAAACTGGTAACTTTGTGGTTTACTTTAATGTTGTGAATGATGGTTTAAAGAACCGACAAGTTTAAAGTGAGACAATTGTGTAACATCTGTGTGTCTTTATTCTGGAAACGTTTCGCCGCCAGTCAGTGACTTCTTCAGTCCAGTGCGGAGAAAGGTGGAAGATGAGGCGAGGATTTTGAGGTAATGAGTCGACTCCAGGCTGAGGGACTGATTACCTCAAACTCCTCCTCGTCTTCCACCTTTCTCCGCACTGGACTGAAGAAGCCACTGGCTGGCGCAACGCTTCTAAGATAAACATACCAAATGTGTCACAAGTATCTCAGTCATCAACCTTAATGTTGTCTGTAGTTCATTCTAAATTCCTTCTAGAATTACCGCGAATACAATAACGTATCTCAATTGGTAGCGCACTCAGCTCACACACTGAGGTTCGGGGATCGATCCCCGGTAAGGCTGGAAAACATTAGTACGTGTTTCCATAAGCCACCTGCTGCCCATGTTCACCCATCAGTAAAATGGGTACCTGGGTGTTAGTCGACTGGTGTGGGTCGCATCCTGGAACAAAATTGACCTAATTTGCACGAAATGCTCTGTATAACAAGCTGCTTAATATATAGTAGTATGTCATTGATGTCAGCTATGCCTGTGTACCTTGTACATGTACTTGTAGAAATAAAGATATTAGTATTATTAACCCGGCGTTGGCAGGTGAGGTCAGAGTGCCCGTCACATTTCAAGATACTTGTAGTGTCTGCCGCCGCTAACAGGCCTAGCCTCCCACAGCCTGGCACCTGCGGTGTAATTGCGTAGGCCTATGGCGAAAGGCTTAAGAAGAACATAAAGAAGGACTGCAGAAGGCTTACTGGCCCATGCTAGACAGGTCCAAGCTTACAACCTACTAAGCTACTAAACTTACAACCCTAGTTAATCTAAGTGAACTATGGAATTATATTGTAGATTGGATACTTGCCAATTAAGGCTCTACAATTAAATTAGCCTTGCAGTAAGGTGTTAGGAGCGGAAGTCTGGCAGCGTGGCCATGCCAGTGCTTTCCCCCCATTAACCTCTCCCCTTAACCTCCCCCTTAACCTACCCCTTAACCTCCACTTTAACCTCCCGCTTAACCTCCCCTTAACCTCCCCCTGAAGCTCCCCTCAACCTCCCCTTTATCCTCCCTCATTAACCTTCCTCCCCTTCATCCTTAAGTTCGCTAGACTCCTGACACTCACTGGATTTTCGACAGAAACGCATACACTCATACACGCATATATAGATGAAACTTTCACATCATTGATTAATAGTTTTTGCCATTTTTTCTTTCATTATTGAAGCTGACTGATCAGTTTTCTAGGTCAGCTTCTTTGAAAATCACTTCCAATTGATCTTCCTTAGAGCAGGACTCCTTCTTGGAGTTCTTTCTCTCTGGAGAATTAGTATTCCGTGTTGAAAGCGATCTATAATGTATGTGATTTTTGTCTGTTCTCGTTGTTAATCAGCAGACAGCAGACTTTTGAAGAGTAAGTGAGTACAGGTAGAGATAAATACAGTTACATAAATTGTCATAAATAGCAGCATATGTGTAGGTCAACAAGAGTAACCCAAGAAAGTCAGAGAAAGTGACTTATTTCCATTGGGGAAATAAAGGAAGAAAGGTGGAGTGGTGGGGGAGCCAAGGTGGTGATAATAGTGATGTACAGCTCATGGCTAACAGCAGGAGACCAGGACACGAATATGATGACAAGAACAGGGCAATGGTGGACACGATAGCAGCGATAGATAGATCTTTATGGACACTGGAAAAGCTACTGACCATAAGAGACTTCAACCATAAGGAAACAGACTTGTGGACTGGAAACGTGGAGAGCTAAGCTATTGGATGTTGTGATAGGAAACTTGATGGGTCATGACTCACGAAATCTTAATAACACAATTGTAAACAAACCAGGTTACGAGTGAGTCGTAAAACTGCGAGCCAGTGCGTAAGCCACTGGTCCAGCTGACCCTCGTACCGTGGTTTGATATGTCAAGGACAGAACTAGGGAGAGAGAGGCGCTGAACAAACGAGGCTGGACCTTATGTTCACTTATGTGACTCTAATATATGGGACATTGAATATGAGAGGCCGCTTGGTGCTAGTAACCACACAGTGCTGAGGTTCAAATACTTTGTGAAAATGAAGGTGGAGAGAAATGCAGAGAGTGAAGAAAGTTACAAAGCTGCCTTTAAAATAGGAGACTACAGAGGCATGAGGCAGTTCCTGAGAGGAGTGCTGTAGGAAACGATAGATGGAAATAGTTAACGTAATGATGGAGAATGTACCGGGAATCGTGCCCAATACCTGGAATGTACCTGGAATCGTGTCCACTAGCAGACGCACAGGCAGGAACAGTGAACCCATGGGTCACCCAGAGGTCCAGGGAGGCAAAACTAAAAGTGCAAGATCATGGAAAAAATATTGACAACAAAGAACGTTGAAGAACAGGGAAACAAGAACCAGAAATGAATACACATGGGTAAGAGAAGAGTCTGAACGAAGTTTGAGATTGACACAACATCAAAAACCAAATCTGAGCCAAGACTGATGTACAGCAACATCAGAAAGAGGACAATTGTGAAGGACCAGTTAATAAGGTTATTAAAGAAGAAACAAGGGGGAACTCAATAGGAATAATCAGGGAGACTATTAGAAGCTGAACAAAAAACATGGGAGGTATTCTCAGTGGAATCAGAAACATTGTCAGAGATTCAAAGATGGAGAGTGCACCAACAATTACTGGACACACTGCACACAACGGGAGGTAAGGTGAAGAAACTACAAAGTGAAATACATACCTCGAATGTAACTGAACCAGACAACATCTTTTCGAGGGTTGTGAGAGACGGATCAGAAAAACTGTGCGAACCACTAGCAACAATCTTCAACAAGTCAACTGAATCAGGTCAGCTGCCTGATGTATGGAAAACAGTGAACATAGTCCTGATATTAAAAAAAGGAGGGGGGGGGATAGACAGGTAGCATTAAACTACAGGTCAGTATCACTAACATGAATGGTATGTAAAGTTATGGAGAAAATTATCTGAAGAGTAGTGGATCACCTGGAATGGAGTGGATTAATAAACAACAGCCGTCACAGAGAAGGCAAAAACTGTCTCATAAATCTGCTAGAGTTGTACGACAAGGTAACCAAAGATAGGAGAGAGAGGGATAGGTTGGCTGAATATTTTTGGACTGTAAAAAAAAGGCAGTCGATACAGTACCTCACAAGAGACTTAGATAAAAGCTAGAGGAGAGGCAGGAATAACAAGGAACGCATTAAAATGGATCAATGAATACTTAACAGGATGAAGACAATGAGTTATTGTCAGGAAGTAGGTGTAGAGATGGGCGAGTGTGACAAGTGGGGTACCACATAGGTCAGTACTTGGGTCAATACTGTTACTTATATAAATACACGACATAACAGAACAAGTCAGAGGTGTCCTTGTTCCCAAATGATACGAACCTAATAAGGAGACTGACAACAGCAATAAAACATGAAAGAATACAAATGGAGCTGGACAAGCTGCAGGATTGGTGTAACAAGTGGCTGTTGGAATTAAACCTCAGGAAATGCAAAGTTATGAACATCAGGGTAGGGCAAAGACGACCAGTAACAGAGTACAGACTCAGGGGACAAAGGCTGCAAACCTTACTGAAAAAAAGAACTCCAGAGTTCTTTTTCAGTATGCGTTATGAGGAGAGACAAGAAGAACTAAACCTGACGACATTAGAGAACAGTAGGACCAGAGTCTCGCAGCAGTCATCTATATGGTATCCCAGCCCACAATAACACCGGTCTCCCAGCACAATAACAATGGTTATTGCCAGAAGAATTGCTTTATGATTCTCCCCAAATTCTTGATCCTACTTCTGGCAGCCAGGAAGCTGATACTCCTACCACTAATAGCATTCCTTTGATTCCTTTCCTTGACATACTCCATCTCTGAGAGTTTGAAGCAGAGCCAATGAGGCATTCTCAAGCTATCATTGGGTAGCCACAAAGAGAAGGAAGAAGAGGAAGAAGAAAAAGAAGAGGAAGAAGAGGAAGAAGAAGAGGAAGAAGAAGAAGAAGAAGAAGAAGAAGAAGAAGAAGAAGAAGAAGAAGAAGAAGAGGAATGAGAAGAAGAAGAAGAACAAAAGAAAATAGCAGCAGCAGCAGCAAAAATAAAAACATCAACAACAACAAAAACATCAACAACAGCAATAACAATAAAAACAAAAAGGATACGAAGAAGGAGGAGGAAGAGGAGGAGAAGAAAGATCATGAGGAGAAAGAATATGTCTGGTATGTTTCTATGTCTGAGAGACACAGCTAGTATGTTCCTATGTCTAAGAGACACAGCTGGTATGTTTCTATGTCTGAGAGACACAACTAGTATGTTTCTATGTCTGAGAGACACAACTAGTATGTTTCTATGTCTGAGAGACACAACTAGTATGTTTCTATGTCTGAGAGACACAACTAGTATGTTTCTATGTCTGAGAGACACAACTAGTATGTTTCTATGTCTGAGAGACACAACTAGTATGTTTCTATGTCTGAGAGACACAGCTAGTATGTTTCTATGTCTGAGAGACACAACTAGTATGTTTCTATGTCTGAGAGACACAGCTAGTATGTTCCTATGTCTAAGAGACACAGCTGGTATGTTTCTATGTCTGAGAGACACAACTAGTATGTTTCTATGTCTGAGAGACACAACTAGTATGTTTCTATGTCTGAGAGACACAACTAGTATGTTTCTATGTCTGAGAGACACAGCTAGTATGTTTCTATGTCTGAGAGACACAGCTAGTATGTTCCTATGTCTGAGAGACACAACTAGTATGTTTCTATGTCTGAGAGACACAACTAGTATGTTTCTATGTCTGAGAGACACAGCTAGTATGTTTCTATGTCTGAGAGACACAGCTAGTATGTTCCTATGTCTGAGAGACACAACTAGTATGTTTCTATGTCTGAGAGACACAGCTAGTATGTTCATATGTCTAAGAGACACAGCTAGAATGTTTCTATGTCTGAGAGACACAGCTAGTATGTTCCTATGTCTGAGAGACACAGCTACTATGTTTCTATGTCTGAGAGACACAGCTAGTATGTTCCTATGTCTGAGAGACACAACTAGTATGTTTCTATGTCTGAGAGACACAGCTGGTATGTTTCTATGTCTGAGAGACACAGCTGGTATGTTTCTGTCTGAGAGACACAGCTGTTATGTTTCTATGTCTGAGAGACACAGCTGGTATGTTTCTATGTCTGAGAGACACAGCTGGTATGTTTCTATGTCTGAGAGACACAGCTAGTATGTTTCTATGTCTGAGAGACACAGGTTGTATGTTTCTATGTCTGAGAGACACAGCTAGTATGTTTCTATGTCTGAGAGACACAGCCTGTATGTTTCTATGTCTGAGAGACACAGCTAGTATGTTTCAATGTCTGAGAGACACAGCTGGTATGTTTCTATGTCTGATAGACACAGCTACTATGTTTCTATGTCTGAGAGACACAGCTACTATGTTTCTATGTCTGAGAGACACAGCTAGTATGTTTCTATGTCTGAGAGACACAGCTGGTATGTTTATATGTCTGAGAGACACAGCTGGTATGTTTCTATGTCTGAGAGACACAGCTGGTATGTTTCTATGTCTGAGGACACAGCTGGTATGTTTCTATGTCTGAGAGACACAGCTTGTATGTTTCTATGTCTGAGAGACACAGCTGGTATGTTTCTATGTCTGAGAGACACAGCTGGTATGTTTCTATGTCTGAGAGACAGCTGGTATGTTTCCATGTCTGAGAAACACAGCTGGCATGTTTCTATATCTGAGAGACACAGATAGTATGTTGCTATGTCTGAGAGACACAACTAGTATGTTTCTATGTCTGAGAGACACAGCTAGTATGTTCCTATGTCTGAGAGACACAACTAGTATGTTTCTATGTCTGAGAGACAAAACTAGTATGTTTCTATGTCTGAGAGACACAGCTAGTATGTTCTATGTCTAAGAGACACAGCTGGTATGTTTCTATGTCTGAGAGACACAACTAGTATGTTTCTATGTCTGAGAGACACAACTAGTATGTTTCTATGTCTGAGAGACACAACTAGTATGTTTCTATGTCTGAGAGACACAACTAGTATGTTTCTATGTCTGAGAGACACAGCTGATATGTTTCTATGTCTGAGAGACACAGCTGGTATGTTTCTAAGTCTGAGAGGCACAGCTAGTATGTGTCTGTCTCAGAGACACAGCTAGTATGTTTCTATGTCTGAGAGACACAGCTGGTATGTTTCTATGTCTGAGAGACACAGCTAGTATGTTTTTATGTCTGAGAGACACAGCTGGTATGTTTCTAAGTCTGAGACACAGCTAGAATGTTTCTATGTCTGAGAGACACAGTTAGTATGTTTCTATGTCTGAGAGACACAGCTAGTATGTTTCTATGTTTGAGAGACACAACTGGTATGTTTCTATGTCTGAGACACAGCTAGAATGTTTCTATGTCTGAGAGACACAGCTGGTATGTTTCTATGTCTGAGACACAGCTAGAATGTTTCTATGTCTGAGAGACACAGTTAGTATGTTTCTATGTCTGAGAGACACAGCTAGTATGTTTCTATGTCTGAGAGACACAGCTAGTATGTTTCTATGTCTGAGAGACACAGCTAGTACGTTCCTATGTCTGAGAGACACAACTAGTATGTTTCTATGTCTGAGAGACACAGCTGATATGTTTCTATGTCTGAGAGACACAGCTGGTATGTTTCTAAGTCTGAGAGGCACAGCTAGTATGTGTCTGTCTGAGAGACACAGCTAGTATGTTTCTATGTCTGAGAGACACAGCTGGTATGTTTCTATGTCTGAGAGACACAGCTAGTATGTTTTTATGTCTGAGAGATACAGCTGGTATGTTTCTATGTCTGAGACACAGCTAGAATGTTTCTATGTCTGAGAGACACAGTTAGTATGTTTCTATGTCTGAGAGACACAGCTAGTATGTTTCTATGTTTGAGAGACACAACTGGTATGTTTCATGTCTGAGACACAGCTAGAATGTTTCTATGTCGAGAGACACACTGGTATGTTTCTATGTCTGAGACACAGCTAGAATGTTTCTATGTCTGAGAGACACAGTTAGTATGTTTCTATGTCTGAGAGACACAGCTAGTATGTTTCTATGTCTGAGAGACATAGCTAGTATGTTTCTATGTCTGAGAGACACAGCTGGTATGTTTCTATGTCTGAGAGACACAGTTGGTATGTTTCTATGTCTGAGAGACACATCTATTATGTTTCTATGTCTGAAAGACACAGCTGGTATGTTTCTATGTCTGAGGGACACAGCTGTATGTTTCTATATCTGAGAAACACAGCTGGTATGTTTCTATGTCTAAGAGACACAGGTAGTATGTTTCTATGTCTGAGAGACACAGCTAGTTTGTTTCTATGTCTGAAAGACACAGCTGGTATGTTTCTATGTCTGAGAGACTCAGCTAGTATGCTTCTATGTCTGAGAGACTCAGCTAGTATGTTTCTATGTCTGAGAAACACAACTGGTATGTTTCAATGTCTGAGAGACACAGCTGGTATGTTTCTATCTCTGAGAGACAGAGCTGGTATGTTCCTATGTCTGAGAGACAGAGCTGGTATGTTTCTATGTCTGAGAGACACAGCTAGTATGTTTCTGTCTGAGAGACACAGCTGGTATGTTTCTATGTCTGAGAGACACAGCTGGTATGTTTCTATGTCTGAGAGACACAGCTAGTATGTTTCTATGTCTGAGAAACACAACTGGTATGTTTCAATGTCTGAGAGACACAGCTGGTATGTTTCTGTCTGAGAGACACAGCTGGTATGTTTCTATGTCTGAGAGACAGAGCTGGTATGTTTCTATTTCTGAGAGACACAGCTAGTATGTTTCTGTCTGGGAGACACAGCTGGTATGTCTGAGATACACAGCTGGTATGTCTGAGAGACACACCTGGTATATCTGAGAGACACAGCTGGTATGTTTCTGTGTCTGAGAGACACAGCTGGTATGTCTGAGATACACAGCTCGTATGTCTGAGAGACACAGCTGGTATCTCTGAGAGACACAGCTGGTATGTCTGAGAGACACAGCTGGTATGTCTGAGAGACACAGCTGGTATGTCTGAGAGACACAGCTGGTATGTCTGAGAGACACAGCTGGTATGTCTGAGAGACACAGCTGGTATCTCTGAGAGACACAGCTGGTATGTCTGAGAGACACAGCTGGTATGTCTGAGAGACACAGCTGGTATGTCTGAGAGACACAGCTGGTATGTCTGAGAGACACTTCTTGGAATTCCTGTTTATTTTAGTAACTTTCGAAGATAAGGACAGGTTGGTATGATGAGGTAGTTATGGTAGGTATGATGAGGTAGTTATGGTAGGTATGATGATGTAGTTATGGTAGGTATAATGAGGTAGTTATGGTAGGTATGATGAGGTAGTTATGGTAGGTATGATGAGGTAGTTATGGTAGGTATGATGAGGTAGTTATGGTAGGTATGATGAGGTAGTTATGGTAGGTATGATGAGGTAGTTATTTTTGGTATGATGAGGTAGTTATGGTTGGTATGATGAGGTAGTTATGGTAGGTATGATGAGGTAGTTATGATAGGTATGATGAGGTAGTTATGGTTGGTATGATGAGGTAGTTATGGTAGGTATGATGAGGTAGTTATGGTAGGTATGATGAGGTAGTTATGGTAGGTATGATGAGGTAGTTATGGTAGGTATGACGATGTAGTTATGGTAGGTATGATGATGTAGTTATGGTAGGTATGATGAGGTAGTTATGGTAGGTATGATGAGGTAGTTATGGTAGGTATGATGAGGTAGTTATGGTAGGTATGATGAGGTAGTTTTGGTAGGTATGATGAGGTAGTTATGGTAGGTATGATGAGGTAGTTATGGTAGGTATGATGAGGTAGTTATGGTAGGTATGATGAGGTAGTTATGGTAGGTATGATGAGGTAGTTATGGTAGGTATGATGAGGTAGTTATGGTAGGTATGATGAGTAGTTATGGTAGGTATGATGATGTAGTTATGAGTAGGTATGATGAGGTAGTTATGGTAGGTAGGATGATGAGTTATGGTAGGTATGATGAGGTAGTTATGGGTAGGTATGATAGAGTAGTTTTGGAGTGTGGTAGTGAAAACAGTATATGTTGTGGTAGGTAAGATGAAACCAGTATATTGAGTGGTGTGGTAGTGAAGGAAGCACCAGTATAGTGATGTGTGGTAGTGAAGGAAGCACCAGTTTAATGATGTGTGGTAGTGAAGGAAGCACCAGTATAGTGATGTGTGGTAGTGAAGGAAGCACCAGTATAATGATGTGTGGTAGTGAAGGAAGCACCAGTATAATGATGTGTGGTAGTGAAGGAAGCACCAGTATAGTGGTGTGTGGTAGTGAATGAAGCACCAGTATAGTGGTGTGTGGTAGTGAAGGAAGCACCAGTATAGTGGTGTGTGGTAGTGAAGGAAGCACCAGTATAGTGGTGTGTGGTAGTGAAGGAAGCACCAGTATAATGATGTGTGGTAGTGAAGGAAGCACCAGTATAGTGGTGTGTGGTAGTGAATGAAGCACCAGTATAGTGGTGTGTGGTAGTGAAGGAAGCACCAGTATATGTGTGTGGTAGTGAAGGAACACCAGTATAGTGGTGTGTGGTAGTGAAGGAAGCACCAGTATAATGATGTGTGGTAGTGAAGGAAAACACCAGTATAGTGGTGTGTGGTAGTGAAGGAAGCACCAGTATATGATGTGTGGTAGTGAAGGAAGCACCAGTATAGTGTGTGTGGTAGTGAAGAAGCACCAGTATAATGATGTGTGGTAGTGAAGGAAGCACCAGTATAGTGATGTGTGGTAGTGAAGGAAGCACCAGTATAATGATGTGTGGTAGTGAAGGAAGCACCAGTATATTGATGTGTGGTAGTGAAGGAAGCACCAGTATAATGATGTGTGGTAGTGAAGGAAGCACCAGTATAATGATGTGTGGTAGTGAAGGAAGCACCAGTATAATGATGTGTGGTAGTGAAGGAAGCACCAGTATAATGATGTGTGGTAGTGAAGAAGCACCAGTATAATGATGTGTGGTAGTGAAGGAAGCACCAGTATAATGATGTGTGGTAGTGAAGAAGCACCAGTATAATGATGTGTGGTAGTGAAGGAAGCACCAGTATAATGATGTGTGGTAGTGAAGAAGCACCAGTATAATGATGTGTGGTAGTGAAGGAAGCACCAGTATAATGATGTGTGTAGTGAAGGAAGCACCAGTATAATGATGTGTGGTAGTGAAGGAAGCACCAGTATAATATGTGTGGTAGTGAAGAACACCAGTATAATGATGTGTGGTAGTGAAGGAAGCACCAGTATATGATGTGTGGTAGTGAATGAAGCACCAGTATAATGATGTGTGGTAGTGAAGGAAGCACCAGTATAATGATGTGTGGTAGTGAAGAAGCACCAGTATAATGATGTGTGGTAGTGAAGGAAGCACCAGTATAATGATGTGTGGTAGTGAAGGAAGCACCAGTATAATGATGTGTGGTAGTGAAGGAAGCACCAGTATAATGATGTGTGGTAGTGAAGGAAGCACCAGTATAATGATGTGTGGTAGTGAAGGAAGCACCAGTATAGTGATGTGTGGTAGTGAAAGAAGCACCAGTATAGTGGTGTGTGGTAGTGAAGGAAGAACCAGTATAGTGGTGTGTGGTAGTGAAAGAATCACCAGTATAGTGGTGTGTGGTAGTGAAGGAAGCACCAGTATAGTGATGTGTGGTAGTGAAGGAAGCACCAGTATAGTGGTGATGTGTGGTAGTGAAGGAAGCACCAGTATAGTGGTGTGTGGTAGTGAAGGAAGCACCAGTATAGTGGTGTGTGGTAGTGAAGGAAGCACCAGTATAGTGGTATGTGGTAGTGAAGGAAGCACCAGTATAGTGGTGTGTGGTAGTGAAGGAAGCACCAGTATAGTGGTGTGTGGTAGTGAAGGAAGCACCAGTATAGTGGTGTGTGGTAGTGAAGGAAGCACCAGTATAGTGGTGTGTGGTAGTGAAGGAAGCACCAGTAGAAGTATAATGATGTGTGGTAGTGAAGGAAGCACCAGTATAGTGATGTGTGGTAGTGAAGGAAGCACTAGTATAGTGGTGTGTGGTAGTGAAGGAAGCACCAGTATAAGTATAATGATGTGTGGTAGTGAAGGAAGCACCAGTATAGTGGTGTGTGGTAGTGAAGGAAGCACCAGTATAGTGGTGTGTTGTAGTGAAGGAAGCACCAGTATAGTGATGTGTGGTAGTGAAGGAAGCACCAGTATAGTGGTGTGTGGTAGTGAAGGAAGCACCAGTATAGTGAATTGGGGTAGTGAAGGAAGCACCAGTATAGTGATGTGTGGTAGTGAAGGAAGCACCAGTATAGTGATGTGTGGTAGTGAAGGAAGCACCAGTATAGTGGTGTGTGGTAGTGAAGGAAGCACCAGTATAGTGGTGTGTGGTAGTGAAGGAAGCACCAGTATAGTGGTGTGTGGTAGTGAAGGAAGCACCAGTATAGTGGTGTGTGGCAGTGAAGGAAGCACCAGTATAGTGGTGTGTGGCTGTGAAGGAAGCACCAGTATAGTGATGTGTGGTAGTGAAGGAAGCACCAGTATAGTGATGTGTGGTAGTGAAGGAAGCACCAGTATAGTGATGTGTGGCAGTGAAGGAAGCACCAGTATAGTGGTGTGTGGTAGTGAAGGAAGCACCAGTATAGTGATGTGTGGTAGTGAAGGAAGCACCAGTATAGTGATGTGTGGTAGTGAAGGAAGCACCAGTATAGTGGTGTGTGGCAGTGAAGGAAGTACCAGTATAGTGGTGTGTGGTAGTGAAGGAAGCTCCAGTATAGTGGTGTGTGGTAGTGAAGGAAGCACCAGTATAGTGATGTGTGGTAGTGAAGGAAGTACCAGTATAGTGATGTGTGGTAGTGAAGGAAGCACCAGTATAGTGGTGTGTGGCAGTGAAGGAAGCACCAGTATAGTGATGTGTGGTAGTGAAGGAAGCACCAGTATAGTGGTGTGTGGCAGTGAAGGAAGTACCAGTATAGTGGTGTGTGAAAGTGAAGGAAGCACCAGTATAGTGGTGTGTGGTAGTGAAGGAAGCACCAGTATAGTGGTGGGCAGGCAAGGGAAGTGCAGACACTCTCAGTTCTCCCTACTCCTCTCTTTCATTACAAACATAATGCTTCATAAATTGACCCTTTCTCTATTAATGCACCTATAACTTTCTCTCTTCTCCCTAAACGATGTTTTAGTCTTCTGGTCATCTGTTCGGAAACATTTGCTTTGGTCTTGTATCCCTCTGCCGAATTTATAATCTCTGGGCAGATTGTGTAATATACAGAAATATGTTATCCTAGCATTTCTCTTCATTATTATTGTATATATATATGATCTTCGTTGATATAACGAGGGGTCAAGTTGACCCAGCCTATGCTAAGTGTTCCCAAAATCCTTTGTAATCCGCCGAACGAAAATCTGGGATCTTTACTGCAATATTCGTATCGTTGGAACTCTGTCTAATATTAAAAATTATGGATATATGGTTACTTGTATCAAGCTCTTTCATGACTTCCAGATTATTTACGAGAGATTTTCTTGTCGGTCAGAACTAGGTCAAGCAGGCTGTTGTTACTCCTGGATGACTCGCACAAACTCCTGTAACAAGGAGTCCTGGACAACCTCTGTCCCTAGACTCCACATATCAAGTCATAGAATTCTAGTCAGCTTGGATGAAACTATAATCTAGCAAAACTGCTACATTTTCAAGCTTTAAAGCTTTAAGTACCTCGTCCTAGAGTGCTCTAACTTGGCGAGTTTCTTAAAGCTCTAAAAGTTCTAAAGTTCTGAAACACTTTCCGTATCCTAGAAATACTGTCCCGACCTACTGTGTCACTTCCCTCACCTGACATTCCTGCTTTTTATTGCATCAACTGATGTTTACTTGGACACCAGGTGCCACCCCCTTCCCCTCCACCTCCCCTCCCCCCTCCCCCTCCTCCACACTATTTCTGTCTACGTGGAGAAACATAAACCCGTCCTGGCTTTTAAAAATGAAAAACCACATCTCAGTTTCAACTCCAGGCTGAGGGACTAACCACCTGATTACATCGTCTTTATTTCATTATTACTTCTCCCTCTGTGTTTGACTGAAGAAAACTACTGTGTAGGTGAAACGTTTCATCAATAAAGATACGCAACTGTTGCACAAGTGTTCATGCACATAGTTGTCTGTAGTTGAACAACGTCGTGTTTCTTGACGAAAGTTCATCCAGGTTGAGCCGGGGTCGACATAAACAAACTTTAGTACCGCTACACCAAGCAAAGGTTTAGGTCCTTGCTGCCTTTCATGTTTAACCTTTATACTGTTGCTGATACTTAAAGTCGATGCCGTCGTTGATGTTTAAGGTTTATACTGTTGCTGATACTTAAATTTGGTACCATCGTCTGTGTTTAAGATCGATACAGCCTTTTCGATCATGGTCGGTACTGCTGTCAGTACTGCTGTCAGTACTGCCGTCAGTACTGCCGTTGGTGCTGCCGTTGGTGCTGCCGTTGGTGCTGCCGTTGGTGCTGTCAACAATGTTTTAGGTCGATCCTTCCGGCGATGTTTAAGGTCAATTCGCCGTCGACTCAGAACTGACGTGACATTATTGTTATCTCCTCTGTTTGTCTGACGCCTCAATATTTTTTTTAATTTACAGTAATTCTATAACACACACACACACACACACACACACACACACACACACACACACACACACACACACACACACACACACACACACACACACACACACACACACACACACACACACACACACACACTTGCGATTTTGGCTTAAGTAGCAACGCTCTTGTTTGCGAATAAGGCAAGCGAAAGTATGTGTATGCAATAATTTCGCAAAAATCATTCTGAACCTAACTAAAAAAATATATTTCATTGTGTTTGTTTATTATTAAATTATTGTGAACTTATTTAAAATATATTTAGTTGGATTAGGCTAAATTCAATTGCGCTTGTTATAATAAGGTTAAGTAAGTTTTCTAAGGTTCTTTTGGTACAAAATTATTAATATTTACATTAATATAAATTAAAAAATATATCTTTAAACGTATAAGAGAAAATTTTAGAAAGGACTTAATTTTAAATGATTTCTTGCTAATTGACCAATTTTACATTTTAAAGCACGACATATATATATATATATATATATATATATATATATATATATATATATATATATATATATATATATATATATATATATATATATATTGTGTGTGTGTGTGTGTGTGTGTGTGTGTGTGTACTACTCACCTATTTGTGGTTATAGGGGTCGAGACTCAGCTCCTGGCCCCCCCGTGTGTGTATGTGGCAGGCTACGAGAATACCTGGAGAGGGTTTCGGGGATCAACGCCCCCGCGGCCCGGTCCATGACCAGACCTCATGGTGGATCAGGGCCTTATCAACCAGGCTGTTACTGCTGGCCACACACAAACTGACGTACGAACTACAGCCCGGCTGATCAGGTACTGACTTTAGGTGCCTGTCCAGCGTCTTCTTGAAGACAGTCAGGGGTCTATTAATAATCCCCCTTATGTATGCTGAGAGACAGTTGAACAGTCTTGGGCCTCTGAATGGGGCCCTAGCCAGGCGCCCTGCTTTTCATTGGGGGATGTTGCATCTCCTGCCGAGTCTTTTGCTTTCGCAGGGAGTGAGTTTCGTGTGCAAATTTGGTACTAATCCATCTAGGAATTTCCAGGTGTATATTATCATGTATCTATCTCGCCTGCGTTCTTGGGAATACAAATCAAGGGCCTTCAACCGTTCCCAATAATTGAAATGCTTTATCGTACTTATGTGTGCCGTGAAGGTTCTCTGTACATTCTCCAGGTTAGCAATTTCGCCTGCCTTGAAAGGGGCCGGTAGTGTACAGCAGTATTACAGCCTAGAGAGAACAAATGATTTGAAAAGAATCATCGTGGGCTTGGCATCCCTAGTTTTGAAGGTTCTCATTATTCATCCTATACATTTTTCTAGCAGATGTGGTAGTTACATTGTTGTGGTTTTTGAAAGTGAGATCCTCTGGCATGATCACCCCTAGGTCCTTCACATTAATTTTTCGCTCTATTGTGTGGTTGGAATTTGTTTTATACTCTGATACAGTTTTATTTTCCTCAAGTCTTCCATATCGTAGTAATTGAAAATTCTCTTCATTGAAATTCATATTGTTTTCTGCGGCCCACGTAAAAATTTGGTTGATGTCCACCTGGAGTCTTGCAGTGTCTTGGATGGATGACACTGTCATGCAGATTCGGGTGTCATCCGCAAAGGAAGACACAGTGCTGTGACTTACATCTCTGTCTACGTTTGACAGATATGAGTATGAGGAATATGATGGCAGCGAGTACTGTGCCTTGTGGAACAGAGCTTTACACTAAAGCCTCCTAAGACTTTACTCTATTACTCTTTGTGCTGTATTTGTTAGGAAGTTATAGATCCATCTACCAACTTTTCCTATTATTCCTTTATCATGTATTATGTGCGCTATTACACCATGGTCGCACTTGTCGAAGGCTATCGCAAAATCTGTATATAATATTGCATTTTATTCATCCTCTAGCACATCCAGGACCTTGTCATAGTGGTCCAGTAGCTGGGACAGGCAGGAGCTACCTGCTCTAAACCCGTGTTGCCCTGAGATGTGTAACACGACTTCCACGAATTCAGGCCTTTGACAGAGTGCATGGGTGTGTCACTTATTGCCTTTTCGAAGTCTTGTTGTGTTAGGATAATATCAGAGATTTTTTAATTGACCGAATTTTGAGTCTCGGTCATAAAAAAATCATTTAGACTGTCGACCCTTAGTCTGGTTAACGGTTCGCTAAACACTGAGTATGTTTCTCACTCATTTCTTTGCTGTCATCTGTGTATGTCCCATCTCGTCTAAGCAGGGGTCCAATACTGGATGTTGTTTTTGCCTTAGATTTAGCATAAGAAAAGAAATATTTTGGGTTTCTTTCAATTTCATTTATGGCTTTAAGTTTTTCCTGAGATTCTTGTCTCCTGTAAGATTAACGTTAAGTTCGATATTTGCTATTTCTCTGACCAGTACTTCCCTTCGTATTTCAGATAAACTGGTCTCTCTCAGCAGCTCTGTGATTCTTCGCCTTCACCTGTATAGGGAGCGTCTCTCTCTATGTAGTTTGCATCTTCTCTTTCATTTTCTTAAAGGAATGTGCCTTGAGTATATGTCAAGTGCCACAAAGTTAATTCTTTCTAGGCAAAGGTTCGGATCCATGTTGTTGTATTTTATTCGGCTTATATCACACTTCCATATAGGCTGCCACCCGACCAGCAAACCAGGTGCTAGGGATTTAATGATCAATGGGGTACCCATTGTTAAATTAGTACCTTGGTTCATTGACCAATCACAGACAAGCCTGCCAAAGGTGAAGCAACATAGTTCACTTATGCCAGGTGAATTGACAGACTTGTCTTTGCTGCTGGTTGAGCACGGTGCCTCTTCAGCGTGTTGTATGCTTATTATTCCACCACTGTACATATTGTACATAGTGTACATAATTGTAAATACCAGTTATTTATAATTGGTGAAGGAAAATACAAGTCATATAGTATTGTTGAGTTTTGACTGCTCCACTTTAATCCCATTACAACCAGGTATGCAGGCCATACTGTACTTGTGTTTGAAATAGTATATATTTTCATAATCATAAATATATTTTAAGGCAAGATAAACAATAACAGAAGAAACAGAGCAAACTACTACTTTTTATTTTAATGAACACAAAGCCAAGAAATGAAATGAGAGCAATTCACAAACATTGTATTTTAGTAATAAAATAAGAAATAAAGGTGTTAGACAGCACATTATTGCTCGCAGCCAAACAAACAAAATTGAAAAGTCTGTACATAGATACCACTGAAACTCTCTGTATAGTATATACACTGAGTTTATTTTAAGCTCTGTTCAGAGACCTGAAGCGTTCCTTGCCCGCAGGTGTACAGGTGACGTCCCTCGTGTTGCCCACTCCTCTTTAAACCTAACAAAGCAACCTGCTAAACAAGAGTTGCCTACATGCATCACACGATCAATTGATCTTAACAGGGTTCCGCTGTCAACCAGGAACAATAACAGAAACCTTTGCTTCCAGCATCTGTTGCCGGAACTCAGATCTATCTGGCTGGCTGGCTGGCTGACTGGTTGGCTGGCTGGCTGGCTGGCTGGCTGGCTGGCTGGCATTTTTATGGTTTTAGCGTCAACTTGTGCCCCAGATTGCCCTCTCTACGGGACGCTATCAGCCACTGTCTAATTGACCAAGCAGTTAGGATTGTCGTAACTACTCACCCGCCACAGGTGAGTAGTTACGATATTCTGTAACTTTAACTATTTATGGCGTATTAATTAAATATTTAATGTTATTTATAATATAAACTCTTAGAGCCTTTCTTGTAGCACTCACTCTTCATCTGTTCCAGCACCTCTTTATCTGTTCCAGCACCTCTTTACCTGTTCCAACACCTCTTCACCTGTTCCAGCACCTTTTCACCTGTTCCAACACCTCTTCACCTGCTCCTGTAGAGAGAATATACAAAGATTATGATGCTAACCCATGTTTTAATGAGCAGCTTAATGCTTCCATAAGTTGTATTAAGCAGATCATTGATCATTGATTAGTGTATTGATCACATCATCATTCCGTTCTACTAACACATAGTTGTGTGAATTATTTCTGAACTAGATCCTTGTCTTGGGACGTTTCTGTACTGCTTGTTGTAGTGTCTTGGAATCTCAGGTTAAAGTGCTGAAGAAGGAGGTTCTACTGCTTCAGGAGGAAAATAGAAGGCTGAAGCTTTGCCTAGATGGGTTTGTGAGTGAGTGTGAGATGGTTGGTGATGGTAAGGAGGGAAAGGTTACCAACAGTGAGCTAAAGAGTTGCAGCCGCTTTAAGTGGCAAGTGGTTCACAATTCAGGAAGAAGGAAGATAAGGAAGGTTAATAGAGAAGATGTGAAGGTAGGAAATCGATTCTCTGTTCTCCAGGACGAGTTTACTTCAGTGGTTAGTGAGGTTAAAGGTACCACTGACTCCCCTGCTAATCAAGGTAAGAATATTCTAATTGTGGGAGACTCTCAGGTAAGATATATGGACCGTGCTTTTTGTAACAGAAATAGGAAGGTCAAACAGAGGGTGTGCCTCTCAGAAGCTGCTATTGGTGACATAGTCAGCAAGTTGGATAATATTGTGTCAGGTAATGGGAACAACCCCTTTATATGTCTTAGTGCTGGTGGAAATGACATTGGGAAGGGCAGAAGACAGGAGCTACTAGATAAGTACAGGTCAGCCATAGAAGTAGTCAGGTCTACGAGAGAGATCCCAATCATTAGTAGCATCTTGCCTAGAAGGGAAGTGGGCAATGAATGGATGTCTAGGGCAATTGATATAAATTGCTGGCTAGACAGGTACTGCAAGGAACTTACAATCCCATTTATTGATAACTGGGACAAATTCTATGGCAAACATAATATGTATGCAAGGGATGGGGTTCATATCTCTGGGGCTGGAGTGGTTGCATTAGCCAATTCGATTGAGGGGGTCATTGATGACTTGTCTAGGACTTTAAACTGATAGATTATAGAGGTATGGGTGTTTGTGGGAAACAATCAGGCTGCAGTACTAGGGTTGAAATCAGCAGATATTACCAGAATACCCCAGGGATATGTTTAAAAGACAATATTCAAAATAAAGTTGCTAGTAAAGGCAAAGCAATTGCTCAACAAACAAAGAGAGATAGTAGAGGGCAACGAGTGACTAGCTCCCTTAAGGTTTACTATACAAATAGTAGGAGTCTAAGAAATAAGATAGATGAGCTAAGATTACTTGCAAGTGCAGGTAATATAGATATTATTGCTATAACAGAGACCTGGTTCAACTTGAAAGATAGATAAATGCCTTCTGAATGCAACATACAGGGTTATAAACTATTCCACACTGATAGGGCCTACAGGAAAGGTGTTGGAGTGGCGATGTATGTCAGAGATAATTTAAATTGCTGTGTTAGACAAGATATAAAATTAGAAACATCAGACACAGAATCTGTTTGGCTACAGTTTCTCGAAGGTAGTGAAAAATTAATTTTAGGTGTGATTTATAGGCCCCAAACCTTGACAGGGAGTGCGGTAGGCTGCTATGGGACGAAATTCATAAGGCGTCTAGATATGAACATGTGTTAAATGGGAGATTTTAACTTTAGACAAATTGATTGGAACAATGTGACAGGAAATCTTGAGTCTAGTGACTTTCTTGATACCAACTAGAGGAAACAACCTGCTTGACTTGGTTCTTGCCAACAAAGAATCACTAGTTAATAATCTTGAGATTAATGATGCGCTTGGGGAAAGTGATCACAAATCATTTAGTTTCAATTTATCATGAAATTACCCAGATATCTGCAATCAAGTCTCTGTTCCAGATTTCTGCTTGGCCGACTTCATGGGACTGAGAAATTACCTGGGTGGGCTAAATTGGGTTGACCTGACTATGGGTCAGGTAGGTGGTGTTGGTTGCCAATATGACGTGTTTCAGAGCATAGTGCTAGCTGCCCAGACAACTTTTGTTCCGAGTAGGGAAATTAGAGCTAAAAAAATGATCCCAAATGGATAAACGATACATTAAAACATCTCATTGGTCAAAAGAGAGGCACATATAGGCGTATCTAAAGAGGGAATGGACAGTTAAGAAATCAATATATTCAATTAAAGAGAGATACAAAAAAAGGAGTAAGAAAAGCAAAAGGGGATTATGAGGCTAAAGTCGCAAGGGATTCGAAGACTAACCCAAAACTGTTCTTTCAGGTATACAGAAGTAAGATTAGGGACAAGATAGGCCCACTTAAGAGTAACTCAGGTCAGATCACTGACAGTGATAAGGATATGTGCGAACTTTTCAACACCTACTTCCTCTAAGTTTTTACTCAGGAAGATACTAGCGAAATTCCAGAAATAATAAATTATGTAGAACTGGAAGATAATGAACTATGCTCGATTTGGGTAACTAGTGACATGGTCCTCAGACAAATAGAGAAATTAAAACCTAACAAATCCCCAGGCCCTGATGAACTGTTTGCAAGGGTTTTAAAAGAATGTAAAGGGGAACTAAGCATACCTTTGGCTAATCTTTTCAATATATCACTACAAACTGGCATAGTGCCAGACAATTGGAAAATGGCAAATGTAATACCCATTTACAAGGCAGATGACAGGTCATTAACTTCGAACTATAGACCAATAAGCCTTGCCTCCACAGTGGGAAAATTTATGGAATCAATAATTGCCGAGGCAATTCGTAGCCATCTTGAAAGGCATAAACTTATTAATGAATCTCAGCACGGTTTTACAAAGGGCGTTCCTGTCTTACAAATTTACTAACTTTCTTCACTAAGGTATTTGAGGAGGTAGATCATGGTATTGAATATGATATTGTGTATATGGACTTCAGTAAGGCTTTCGATAAAGTTCCACATCAGAGGTTGTTGAGGAAACTTAAGGCACACGGAATAGGAGGAGAAATTTTTTCCTGGGTAGAGGCATGGTTAACAAATAGTCAGCAGAGAGTTTGCATAATTGGGGAAAAATCAGAATGGGGGCACGTCACAAGCGGTGTTTCACAGGGGTCAGTGGTGGGCCCCTTGTTGTTCACAATTTACATAAACAACATAGATGAGGGAATAAATAGCGACAAAAGCAAATTTGCTGATGACACCAAAATAGGCCGTCCAATTCATTCTAATGAGGACATTAGAGCACTCCAGGAAGATTTGAATAGACTGATGCAGTGGTCGGAGAAGTGGCAGATGCAGTTTAATATAGATAAATGCAAAGTTCTAAATATTGGACAGGACAATAACCATGCCACATATAAACTAAATAATGTAGATCTTAATACTATTGATTGCGAAAAGGATTTAGGAGTTCTGGTTAGCAGTAATCTAAAACCAAGACAGCAGTGCATAAGTGTTCGCAATAAAGCTAACAGAATCCTTGGCTTCATATCAAGAAGTATAAATAATAGAAGTCCTCAGGTTGTTCTTCAACTCTATATATCCTTGGTTAGGCCTCATTTAGATTATGCTGCACAGTTTTGGTCACCGTATTACAGAATGGATATAAATGCACTGGAAAACGTACAAAAGAGGATGACAAAGTTGATTCCATGAGGATAGACTGAAGGCCCTGAATCTGGACTCTCTAGAAAGGCGTAGAATTAGGGGGATATGATTGAGGTGTATAAATGGAAAATATGAATTAATAAAGGGGATGTAAATAGCGTGCTGAAAATATCTAGCCAAGACAGGACTCGCAGCAATGGTTTAAGTTGGAAAAGTTCAGATTCAGGAAGGATATAGGAAAGCATTGGTTTGGTAATAGAGTTGTGGATGAGTGGAACAAACTCCCGAGTACCGTCATAGAAGCTAAGACGTTGTGTAGGTTTAAAAATAGGTTGGATAAATACATGAGTGGGTGTGGGTTGGTTTGAGTTGGACCTGACTAGCTTGTGCTACTAGGTCAGTTGCCGTGCTCCTCCCTTAAGTGAATGTGACTGACCTGACTAGGTTAAGCCGGTGGGAGAATTGGACTTGCCTCGCATGGGCCAGCAGGCCTTCTGCAGTGTTTCTTCATTCTTGTGTTCTTATGTTCATTAGCCAGGCACTCAGCAGGAAGCAAGGTGTTGTCAGTGAAACTCATTCATCCTTCGAGGAAGGGCTTGTGGCACCCTGCGTGCACAAGAACGTTTAGTGTCACGTTGACTGCGAATTATGTGAGCCTGGCTGCGTCGTCTTATATTCACCTAGAACAAATATATTGAAAAGCAAACGACATGCTCCTTCCATTTGTTTGTAGGGTGAAAACGTCAGCTGCGTCATATATATATATATATATATATATATATATATATATATATATATATATATATATATATATATCTTGGTGTAGACGCAACCTTTAGTAAATCCATCATACCACAAGAGCTCTCAGAGGTGTTGATAGTTACAACCCAAACTATGGTGCTAATGTTGCTGGTTACAACCCAGACTATGGTGCTAATGTTGCTGGTTACAACCCAGACTATCGTGCTAATGTTGCTGGTTACAACCCAGACTATGGTGCTAATGTTGCTGGTTACAACCCAGACTATGGTGCTAATGTTGCTGGTTACAACCCAGACTATGGTGCTAATGTTGCTGGTTACAACCAAGACTATGGTGCTAATGTTGATGGTTACAACCCAGACTATGGTGCTAATGTTGTTGGTTACAACCCAGACTATGGTGCTAATGTTGATGGTTACAACCCAGACTATGGTGCTAATGTTGTTGGTTACAACCCAGACTATGGTGCTGACGTTGCTGGTTACAACCCAGACTATGGTGCTAATGTTGCTGGTTACATCCCAGACTATGGTGCTAATGTTGCTGGTTACAACCCAGACTATGGTGCTAATGTTGATGATTACAACCCAGACTATGGTGCTAATGTTGATGATTACAACCCAGACTATGGTGCTAATGTTGCTGGTTACAACCCAGACTATGGTGCTAATGTTGATGGTTACAACCTAGACTATGGTGCTAATGTTGATGGTTACAACCCAGACTATGGTGCTGACGTTGCTGGTTACAACCCAGACTATGGTGCTAATGTTGATGGTTACAACCCAGACTATGGTGCTAATGTTGATGATTACAACCCAGACTATGGTGCTAATGTTGCTGGTTACAACCCAGACTATGGTGCTAATGTTGATGGTTACAACCCAGACTATGGTGCTAATGTTGATGGTTACAACCCAGACTATGGTGCTGACGTTGCTGGTTACAACCCAGACTATGGTGCTAATGTTGATGGTTACAACCCAGACTATGGTGCTAATGTTGATGGTTACAACCCAGACTATGGTGCTAATGTTGCTGGTTACAACCCAAACTATGTTGCTAATGTTGATGGTTACAACCCAGACTATGGTGCTGACGTTGCTGGTTACAACACAGACTATGGTGCTAATGTTGCTGGTTACAACCCAGACTATGGTGGTAATGTTGCTGGTTACAACCCAGACTATGGTGCTAATGTTGATGGTTACAACCCAGACTATGGTGCTAATGTTGATGGTTACAACCCAGACTATGGTGCTAATGTTGCTGGTTACAACCCAGACTATGGTGCTAATGTTGATGGTTACAACCCAGACTATGGTGCTAATGTTGCTGGTTACAACCCAGACTATGGTGCTAATGTTGCTGGTTACAACCCAGACTATGGTGCTAATGTTGATGGTTACAACCCAGACTATGGTGCTAATGTTGATGGTTACAACCCAGACTATGGTGCTAATGTTGATGGTTACAACCCAGACTATGGTGCTAATGTTGATGGTTACAACCCAGACTATGGTGCTAATGTTGCTGGTTACAACCCAAACTATGGTGCTAATGTTGATGGTTACAACCCAGACTATGGTGCTAATGTTGATGGTTACAACCCAGACTATGGTGCTAATGTTGATGGTTACAACCCAGACTATGGTGCTAATGTTGATGGTTACAACCCAGACTATGGTGCTAATGTTGATGGTTACAACCCAGACTATGGTGCTAATGTTGATGGTTACAACCCAGACTATGGTGCTAATGTTGATGGTTACAACCAGACTATGGTGCTAATGTTGCTGGTTAAAACCCAAACTATGGTGCTAATGTTGATGGTTACAACCCAGACTATGGTGCTAATGTTGATGGTTACAACCCAGACTATGGTGCTAATGTTGATGGTTACAACCCAGACTATGGTGCTAATGTTGCTGGTTACAACCCAAACTATGGTGCTAATGTTGATGGTTACAACCCAGACTATGGTGCTAATGTTGATGGTTACAACCCAGACTATGGTGCTAATGTTGATGGTTACAACCCAGACTATGGTGCTAATGTTGATGGTTACAACCCAGACTATGGTGCTGACGTTGCTGGTTACAACCCAGACTATGGTGCTAATGTTGCTGGTTACAACCCAGACTATGGTGCTAATGTTGATGGTTACAACCCAGACTATGGTGCTAATGTTGATGGTTACAACCCAGACTATGGTGCTAATGTTGATGGTTACAACCCAGACTATGGTGCTAATGTTGATGGTTACAACCCAGACTATGGTGCTAATGTTGATGGTTACAACCCAGACTATGGTGCTAATGTTGATGGTTACAACCCAGACTATGGTGCTAATGTTGCTGGTTACAACCCAAACTATGGTGCTAATGTTGATGGTTACAACCCAGACTATGGTGCTAATGTTGATGGTTACAACCCAGACTATGGTGCTAATGTTGATGGTTACAACCCAGACTATGGTGCTAATGTTGCTGGTTACAACCCAAACTATGGTGCTAATGTTGATGGTTACAACCCAGACTATGGTGCTAATGTTGATGGTTACAACCCAGACTATGGTGCTAATGTTGATGGTTACAACCCAGACTATGGTGCTAATGTTGATGGTTACAACCCAGACTATGGTGCTGACGTTGCTGGTTACAACCCAGACTATGGTGCTAATGTTGCTGGTTACAACCCAGACTATGGTGCTAATGTTGATGGTTACAACCCAGACTATGGTGCTAATGTTGATGGTTACAACCCAGACTATGGTGCTAATGTTGATGGTTACAACCCAGACTATGGTGCTAATGTTGCTGGTTACAACCCAAACTATGGTGCTAATGTTGATGGTTACAACCCAGACTATGGTGCTAATGTTGATGGTTACAACCCAGACTATGGTGCTAATGTTGATGGTTACAACCCAGACTATGGTGCTAATGTTGCTGGTTACAACCCAGACTATGGTGCTAATGTTGATGGTTAGAACCCAGACTATGGTGCTAATGTTGCTGGTTACAACCCAGACTATGGTGCTAATGTTGATGGTTACAACCCAGACTATGGTGCTAATGTTGATGGTTACAACCCAGACTATGGTGCTAATGTTGATGGTTACAACCCAGACTATGGTGCTAATGTTGATGGTTACAACCCAGACTATGGTGCTAATGTTGCTGGTTACAACCTAGACTATGGTGCTAATGTTGTTGGTTACAACCCAGACTATGGTGCTAATGTTGATGGTTACAACCCAGACTATGGTGCTAATGTTGATGGTTACAACCCAGACTATGGTGCTAATGTTGATGGTTACAACCCAGACTATGGTGCTAATGTTGATGGTTACAACCCAGACTATGGTGCTAATGTTGCTGGTTACAACCCAGACTATGGTACTGATGTGCGAATAGTGAGAATAATGTACATAGTCTATATTAGATCCTTAATTGATTATGCTCCGCCCATGTTAATATTACCTAAGGGAATTTTTTCCCGCCCTTGGAGCTAATATAAAATGAAGCTCTCAGAGTTATTCTTGGGTGTCCCAAATCTACCAAGGTTTGTAATATGAGGAAGGAGCGTCGTGTTCCTCGTATCAATGATAGGATTATTGAGATTAACACTGTACTTTGTATTAGAATGTTAAGAAACGAACCGGAGACTGTCACTACAAATCTTTTTTAAGTGTCTAGAAGTAAATACACACAGATCTAAATGGGTTGTGAAGACAGGCAAGAGCCCTTCACCCCTCCATGGAAGCTGTGCTCATTTAATAACACATACTGGCAAGCCCCTCCCAAGACCCTCATCACTAAAAATCCCTTCCGTAAATCACTTGTAAAAGCAATAATAATAATATCTATATTTCTATGCAGAACATTTCCCGCAAATTATGTCAATTTTGCCCCCAGGATGCGACCCACACCAGTCGACTAATACCCAGGTACCTATTTTGCTGATAGGTGAACATGGACAGTGGGTGCCTTAAGGAAACACGTCCTAATATTTCCACCCGTATCGGGGTGGAAATATTAGGACCTCAGTGTGTGAGCTGAGTACTTTAACCCTTAACTGTTAGTAATAAATTATCACAAATTATACACAGTGATGGATCTAAGCAGGAGTCTGCTGGCAGGGCTGCATCTGCTCTTGTTACCACCTCCCTAGTTAAGAACAATAAGAACTTTGTTTAGTTAGGCATAGGAATTAAGTGGGAGTCTATACTGCAAACTGAATTGTTTGTCATCCTAATGGCGCTTTGATTGTCACTGAAGGCTCTTGGCTCACATAGTGATTCTAATAACATGCTCATTAGAGAAGCCAGGTACAGATACTCAAAAATTCAGGAAAATGGAATTAATGTATGATTGTTATGGATCCCATCACACAGTGGAGTGCTCCTTAATAATAGAGTTTATAAGTTAGCAAAAAACAAAAGCACTCTGAAGAAATTGTAGAATTTAACTTTGTCGTATTTGTGTCTAGCATTAGGAATAATGTTAGGAGAAATGTAAATAATGAAACTAAGTTACAGGACTGCAGTTAGAAGCTTGAGTAGATCTCTCACAATGACAACATGACCGTAGACAAGTACATTTACAGAGCAACTTCCAATGTCAACAGACTGACAGGTGTTGCAGTATCCAGGCTTAGACCAGGTCACAAGTACTTCTGGTGGTCTGGCAGACACAAAACCCTACAGTCACTATCATGAACTCGATGAGTTTTATTGACCCTTAACTGAGTAATAGAGAGACATCATAACATCTGTGATATGTCAAGATGCCATATTAATGAAAATAAGGTAACAGATATATTAAGCAAATTTCTTAAATCTGCTTGCAACAGATAAGTCAACTTAAGATATAAATCCAGATGAACTTGTTTTAATCCTTTTAGAGCCTAGTTCTTAGGACTCTTGTGTATAAATATGCTCTTGCACTGCCCACACAGGATGGATGTGAGGTGCACACTAAACTAGCCACCACAGAGGCAAAAATCAGTTCACCTGTTCCAACACTTATTCACCTGTTCCAGCACTTATTCACCTGTTCCAGCACTTATTCACCTGTTCCAGCACCTCTTCAACTGTTCCAGCACCTCTTCAACTGTTCCAGCACCTCTTCAACTGTTCCAGCACCTCTTCAACTGTTCCAGCACCTCTTCAACTGTTCCAGCACCTCTTCAACTGTTCCAGCACCTCTTCAATTGTTCCAGCACCTCTTCAACTGTTCCAGCACCTCTTCAACTGTTCCAGCACCTCTTCAACTGTTCCAGCACCTCTTCAACTGTTCCAGCACCTCTTCAACTGTTCCAGCACCTCTTCAACTGTTCCAGCACCTCTTCAACTGTTCCAGCACCTCTTCAACTGTTCCAGCACCTCTTCAACTGTTACATCACCTCTTCAACTGTTCCAGCACCTCTTCAACTGTTACAGCACCTCTTCAACTGTGGCCCTCCAGCCACTTTACTATATTTCACTTTTTTTGTCCACTATATTGCTTCTCTATATTGAACCTTCCTCTCTCCCTCTCTCCATATGCCATGTGCACACTCCATGTGTGCACACCATGCACACATACACACGTGTACCTACACACACACACTATGTACACATTACGTCTCCCTTTACATCAGAGATTCAATTTACTTTTCATATTATTTCTTCGTCTCCCCTGTATTTCATTATCTTTGATAATCTAGATTCTGCAGTTACTGCCTTCTCTGTCTCCCCTGCCATCCTACCTCAGGATTTCCCTTGATTTCTATTTACCTACCTCAGTCTCACCCCTGGCTTAGTCTCTCCAATGCTACCCTACCTCATCCTCTCCCCTGTTACCCTACCTCAGCCTCTCCCTGCTACCCTACCTTAGTCTCACCCCTACTACCCTACCTCAGTCTCACCCCTGCTGCCCTACCTTAGTATCTCCAATGCTACCCTACCTCATCCTCTCCCTGCTACCCTACCTCAGCCTCTCCCTGATACCCTACCTCAGTCTCACCCCCTACTACCCTACCTTAGTATCTCCAATGCTACCGTATGTCATCCTTTCCCTGCTACCCTACCTCAGTCTCTCCCTGATACCCTACCTCATTCTTTCTCCTGCTACCCTACCTCAACCTCTCCCTGCTACCCTACCTCAGTCTCTCCCCTCCTACCCTACTTCAGCCTCTCCCTGCTACCCTACCTCAGTCTCTCCCCTCCTACCCTACTTCAGCCTCTCCCTGCTACCCTACCTCAGTCTCGCCCCTCCTACCCTACCTCACCCTCTTCCCTACTACCCTACCTCACCCTCTCCCCTGCTACCCTACCTCAGTCTTACCCTGCTACCCCATTAATGGCAGCTGGTTGATGATATTCATCAACTCTCTCACCAGCCATCACTGTAATTCCCAGAATCACCGTACATTCTCTCTCACCAGCCATCACTGTAGTTCCCAGCATCACCGTACATTCTCTCTCACCAGCCATCACTGTAGTTCCCAGCATCACCGTACATTCTCTCTCACCAGCCATCACTGTAGTTCCCAGCATCACCGTACATTCTCTCCGCCATCACTGTATTCCCAGCATCCACATCTCTCACCAGCCATCACGTGTTCCCAGCATCACCGTACATTCTCTCTCACCAGCCATCACTGTAGTTCCCAGCATCACCGTACATTCTCTCTCACCAGCCATCACTGTAGTTCCCAGCATCACCGTACATTCTCTCTCACCAGCCATCACTGTAGTTCCCAGCATCACCGTACATTCTCTCTCACCAGCCATCACTGTAGTTCCCAGCATCACCGTACATTCTCTCTCACCAGCCATCACTGTAGTTCCCAGCATCACCGTACATTCTCTCTCACCGTATTTAGACTTCCGGCTGGTGGGGGTCGCTAAACCACTTGACCCGAAGTGGCATATAGCAAGTGGTTAGAGATCGGGACTGAATCTGACATGATGGGTCCACCTAAAACTAACTCTAGACACTTTACTGCAAATGATAAAAAAAGAAAGTACTCGACATATAAATCGTTTCTTGTCCATCTTTACACAAGAATATGCAAATTAAATCTTATTAATTACCTATCATAGAGGACCTAAGGAACACTAATTACATAATGTAACTATCACTAGGTATTAAATAAGAAAACAAGTGTGTAAATATGTCCCCAGGCCCCGACCATCACCTTCAAGCATTCTTGCAAGTCTCCTCCATATATCAGTATATACTGGAGAGAAATTGTATAAAATATCGACCACAGTTCGAGCCTCCCGTCCACCCTTCTGTTAATTCAAATATATATCCCATTTTTCTAAATAGTTCTTGTTTTTTTTTATTTCCTTTCATCTCCATGGGGAAGTGGAAAAGAATCTTTCCTCCGTAAGCCATGCGTGTCGTAAGAGGTGACTAAAATGCCGGGAGCAATGGGCTAGTAACCCCTTCTCCTGTATACATTACTAAAATTAAGAAAAAGACAAACTTTATAAAGCTGGGAAGTTTGAATGTGCGTGGATGTAGTGCAGATGATAAGAAAGAGATGATTGCCAGTGTTATGAATGAAAAGAAGCTGGATGAATCTAATAATGGTGTTTCCAATCACAGAGAACATAAGGACAGTGGTGACCCTCGTGGTAGTAAAAATGATGAGTGTAATGTATTGGGAGATACTGAGTGTGGAGATGACCCGCTTGTCAATAATGGTCTATGTAACACTGGTGTTCATAATTTTAGTCAAAATGATGATGATAATGATGAGTGTAATGATAGTGGAGAGGTGAGTGCGAGGGATAGTGTCACCTGCCATACATTCACAAAGAGCGTCGTGCCGTCTGTAAACAAAGACTCCCACGAGGCTTCCATAATGGAAGGCACTTAAGAGACTCATGGAGAAGGGTAATACTGATGATATTGATTATGTTTGTTTGCTGTTTAGTAAGTTCTTTCATTATGCTGAGAAACTGAATACTATACCTGGACTTTTATAATGGAACCAAACTCGTACAAACTATCTATTTTAAGTTGGAATATTGAGTCACTTAGAAAAAGATTTCCTGACCTTCATCATAAAGTAACTACTGAACCCATTGATATTGTGTGTCTACAAGAGTGTAGAGTCCCTGAAAAATCCCAGCCCCCTAAATTGCCCTCATTTGTTACCCTAACTCTAACTCTTGTGTTCTATATATTAAAAAATCACTTCCCCATCAACTTCTTGCACATAAGAAAACAGAGGGACTACAATATCACGGTGTTAGGATTTATATTGGGAACTCTGCTCTTAACATATTTAACTTGTATTCTCCTGCTGATAAGTTTAATTACTTGGAGCTCCCAACTTGTACTCAGTCTGAACCTATTCTTATTATTGTAGATTATGCCAGACACAAAAGCATTGGAAACTCAGTTTGGTAATCGTAATGGTAAACAACTGTTGTCACTGTTAAATAGTCATGATAATGTACAAATTGTAGGTGACCTTGAACCCACACATATCTATGAAAATGTCTTTGATCTGTGTCTTGGCTTCAACATTACTTTTGTCAGCTGTGAGTCTACCATTGTATCAGATATATCATCAGACCATTTTCCAAGGCTAACCTCACTAGATATAGGTAATACTATCCTTCCTGGTGGAATATTCAAACGGAAACGTTTTAATGTTCCCCCTGATCAATATGAGGACTTTGTTGCACATGTGACTGACTGGTATAATTCCTATGAGTGTTACTCTGTTGAGACCTTTAACAACGACCTTGTGAGCAGTATTCAGAATTACTTAGAGCCGCCTCTGACACCTCCTGGAACTCTAAACCCAACCAACTTCCATAATAATCATACCTCCTATAAAAACCATACATATTACAATGATTCTAAACTTCGAACACTGAAACGTACTGCTCGCAGACTAGGCCTAGCCTATAGAAAACATCGTACCCCTGGAATGCTGAAGCTCTTTCAAACTGCTCTTGCTGCTGCCAGAGAGCGTACGACAGAGCTGCGGCAAACTGACTGGGAAAAAATTGTCAATGGTCTCAATGCTCACACCCCACTTAGCCGAGCATGGAGGGACATCAACAGAATTAAGGGTAACATAACTGGTCAGACTGCTCACCCTCATCCCTTACATAGGGCGAATGAGTTAGTCAGTGCTTGGGCTGCCACATCTAGCTATGACAATCTTCCCAGTACCACACAGGCGAAATTAATGGACTGACATGATGCAAGAGAGACTGATTTGTTTTATGCTCAGCAAGGAAGATGACTGTAACATTCCTTTCACTAACTTTGAACTTGATGCAGCACTAAGAGCAGCTCCACGTCGCCTGGTGAGGATGGTATTACTTACAACATACTCAGATTGCTATGTCGAGTACCAGGTAATCCTTTACTTGAATTATATAACATGAGCTACGTAGTCTGTAACCCATTAAATTTAGTCTGCCCGTAATGCCTAGGCACGATAGTGGGTCTCTTTGCACTGAAAATCATTATTGTAATTACACACTGTAAACTATCTATGTAAATAGGACTCCCTACAACATGGCAATCACATTGTAAGCTTGCAAAGAAATTTGGGGAGCTTTCTAAATCTTGGACCAACAGCCTCATCATTCCCATTCCTAAGCCCAATCAACAAAACTCATTTCGCCCAATATCTCTTACTAGCTGCTTGTGTAAAACATTCGAGAGGATGATTCTTAATCGTCTCATGCACAGAATTAAGCAATTTTTGTCTCCCCGGTTGTATGGTTTCATGCATGGAAGGAGTGTGCATCATTGCATAACCACTTTTCTCACTCTGCACACTGACAGCTCATACACTACCTTCCTTGACCTTAAATCTGCTTTTGATGTTGCCAACCGACATGTAATCATTGGTGAACTTGCCAGAATGGATGTTGGAGGATGGCTTCTCCGCTGGATTAAAGGCTACCTGTCCAACAGAAAGTCTTCTGTGTTGTTCCAGGGGCATAGAAGTGTAACTAAAGATTTTGAATTAGGATCCCCACAGGGAGGTGTGCTCAGTCCCACTATTCAATATTATAATTAATGCTTTACTTAATACTATGTCTAACCATCCCCATCATTATATGATTAGTTTCGCTGATGATATAATGATTCACACCACCGGATGCTCAAACACCCAAAGCATCCTTAACCATGTACTAGCCTCGTGTCAGGACCTGGGGTTGATAATCTACTGATAAAACAATGATACTCAACAGGCGTCCTCCTCGACAGAGAGGCACAGTTCGCCAGGTCCAGTTACATGATGGGTCTCTTCTAGAATATGTAACCAGATATAGGTATCTAGGCTTTGAGGTCCCACTACTTGGACCTGTTGTAACGAGACTTTGTCGTCAATACAAAGAAAGGCTGAGAGCACTTAGAGTTGTGGCAGGGTTTCACCCCAGGTATGGTGCTAATATTAAAATTGTGAAAATGATGTATCTTGCTTATATTAGATCATTGGTTGATTATGCTGCGCCACTACTTGCTCTTGTGTCTGACTGGAAGCTTGGAGGGCTGGAAAAACTGCAGAACGAAGCCATGAGGATCATTTTAGGATGCCCTCGTACTGCCAAAATTTTAAATATGCGGAAAGAACTTGATATTCCAAGCATCAGAGATCGTGTTACTGAAAGAAATATCCTCCTTGGGGTCAATATGCTTAGGTTAGCCCATTAAAATCCCTGCACAGAAGCCCTCCAAACTTTTCTCAGCACTGGTGAACATCCATCCAGATGGATCGAAAAAACTGGAATCGACCTCCGCATGAACCAGCTACATGATTTATGTCAAGTAAGGCAACAGCGGCACTTCCCCTCTCCATGGAATATTACCCCATTCCAAACTAACATTCCTCAATTTTCCCCCAAAATTCTTCTTAAATCACAACCAAAGCTTCGCCTTGAAGCCAAACATGATGCCTTAAGTTGTATTGATAATTTAGCCAAACAGCACACTCTCTCTCAAATTATTTACGTTGATGGTTCTGTTCACCAATCCACTGGTGCAGCTGGTAGTGCTGCTGTTGTCATACAGAGTGATGGCTCTCTTAAAGAAATTGGAGCACGCATCAATAACTGGGCCTCTACCCTTCAGACAGAACTGTTTGCCATACTCCTTGCACTCAAATGCGTCCATGTATCTAAGGTTGACTCTTTAATTGTAACTGATTCTCTGTCATCCATAAATGCTCTCAACTCATTAAGTATAACTTGTAGCATGCTTGTGTCAGAAGCCAGACACAGGTATGGTAGGATTGTGGATAGTAGAGTCAGAGTGCACATGCTGTGGATTCCATCTCACATTGGTCTTCAGATGCATGATAGAACTGATAAATTGGCTAAGTTTTATGCTTTCAAAGAGTGGGTAGATTACAATCTTGGCTTGTCAGTTAGCAGTTTGAAAACAATAATACGAAAAGAACTTCAACTGAACTTTATTGACTTAAGGCTCAGGGAGATTGACACCAGTTAGTCCATCTATCATCATTCTATCATGCAGGAGGAGCCACATGTCTATGGTACATCCAACAAAATAAGCAGACTCTTGGATGTCACCACCGCCCGCCTCCGGCTGGGTTACAAGTATCTTTGGCAGGTTAAATCACCACCACCAGATGTAGACCAAACGAAATATAAACTTTGCCAGATGGACTATTGTCACACCCTGCGTCTTTATGTACTGGAGTTGTTGTTGTTTGATATCTTTATTATGCACCCCATACCCATCCTGTGGGCGGTAGTCAAAAGATTACAGAGGTACATAATGGGTCCAGGGACTGGACCTCAAAGTTTGATAGCTGAGCAAGTTACAAAGGTAATGAACTCAGATGGTCACAATCATGACAAGTTACAAAGGTATTTGCAGATTACAGAGGTATATATAGGGTCCAGAGACTGGGCCCCAAAGTTTTGATAGCTGAACAAGGTACAATGGTAATTAATTTACTAGTTACAAGGTAATGAATCATGTAAGTAAATTTACTTACGTCTGTACATGGTTGCACTCATGAACAAATTATAAAGCAATGAGCAATCTATTAGTCTACACCCAGCCACAACTGTAATGAGTTATTGGTGCAAATTTTAATTGTTGGGTCACACACACACACATATACATATACACATACACACGCATACATGTATATACATACACACATACACATACACACATGTACATACACACACACACACACCCTGCGTCTTTATGTACTGGAGTTCGATAAAATTAATGAATTCAAAGACAACTCACTCAGAAATGTTCAAGATATGTCAAAGTATTTTATCCACAGTGGTATATTACAGACCATTCTGGAAAAATACCCTGACTTTGCTCCCTGTAAATAAAGCACTGCCACGTGTGTGTGTGTGTGTGTGTGTGTGTGTATGTTTGTGTGCTCGTGTACTCACCTAATTGTGGTTGCAGGGGTCGAGACTCAGCTCCTGGCCCCGCCTCTTCGCTGTCCGCTACTGGGTCTCTGCTCTCCCTGCTCCATGAGCTTTATCATACCTCGTCTTAAAACTATGTATGGTTCCTGCCTCCACTATATCTTTCTCTAGACTATTCCACTTCCTGACTACTCTGTGGCTGAAGAAATGCTTCCTAACATCCCTTTGACTCATCTGAGTCTTCAGCTTCCAGTTGTGTCCCCTTGTTTCTGTGTTCCCTCTCTGGAACATCCTGTCCCTGTCTACCTTGTCGATTCCCCGCAGTATTTTGTATGTCGTTATCATGTCTCCTCTGACCCTTCTTTCCTCCAGTGTTGTTAGTCCTATTTCCCTCAACCTTTCTTCATAGGACAGACCCCTGAGTTGTGGAACTAGCCTTGTC
>WNWK01009026.1:0-17500 GCA_009830355.1 Cherax destructor
TCTTGTTGCAAACCTTTGCACTTTCTCTAATTTCTTGACGTGCTTGACCAGGTGTGGGTTCCAAACTGGTGCTGCATACTCCAGTATGGGCCTGACGTATATGGTATACAGAGTCTTGAATGATTCCTTGGTGAGGTATTGGAACGCTATTCTTAGGTTTGCCAGCCGCCCGTATGCTGCAGCAGTTATCTGATTGATGTGTGCCTCAGGAGATGTGCTCGGTATTATACTCACCCCAAGATCTTTTCTTTGAGTGAGGTTTGCAGTCTTTGGCCACCTAGACTATACTCTGTCTGCGGTCTTCTTTGCCCTTCCCGATATTCATGACTTTACATTTGGCAGGGTTAAATTCAAGGAGCCAGTTACTGGACCAGGCTTGCAGCCTGTCCAGGTCTCTTTGTATTCCTGCCTGATCCTCGACTGATTTGATTCTTCTCATTAACTTCACATCATCTGCAAACAGGGACACTTCTGAGTCTATCCCTTCCGTTATGTCATTCACATATACCAAAAACAGTACAGGTCCTAGGACTGACCCTTGTGGAACTCCACTCGTCACAGGTGCCCACTCTGACATCTCGTCACGTACCATGACTCGTTGTTGCCTCCCTGTCAGATATTCTCTGATCCATTGCAGTGCTTTTCCTGTTACGTGTGCCTGATCCTCTAGCTTTTGCATTAATCTCTTGTGAGGAACTGTGCAACGCCTTCTTGCAGTCCAAAAAATGCAGTCTATCCACCCTCTCTCGTGTCTTACTTCTGTTACCTTGTCATAAAACTGCAGTAGGTTTGTGACACAGGATTTTCCTTCCCTGAAACCATGCTGGTTGTCGTTTATAAGCTTGTGTCTTTCTAGGTGCTCCACCATTCTCCCCTGATGATCTTCTCCATGACTTTGCATACTATACACGTCAGTGACACAGGTCTGTAGTTTAATGCCTCGTGTCTGTCTCCTTTCTTAAAAATTGGGACTACATTTGCCATCTTCCACGCCTCAGGTAGTTGCCCAGTTTCAATGGATGTGTTGAAGATTTGTGTTAGTGGCACACACAACATCTCTGCTCCCTCTCTAAGGACCCACGGATAAATGTTGTCCGGTCCCACCGCTTTTGAGGTATCGAGTTCACATAGCAGCTTCTTCACCTCCTCCTCGGTTGTGTGTATTTCATCCAGCACTTGTTGGTATACCTCCCTATTCTGAATTCCTGGAGTCCTTCCTGTCTCCTGTGTAAATACTTCTTTAAATCTCATGTTGAGCTCCTCACATACCTCTTGGTCGTTTATTGTGAACTCCCCACCTTCCTTTCTCAGCCTGATTACCTGGTCCTTGACTGTTGTTTTCCTCCTGATGTGGCTATACAGCAGCTTCGGGTCAGACTTGACTTTTGATGCTATATCATTTTCATATTGTCGCTGAGCCTCCTTCTTACCTGTGCATATTCGTTTCTGGCTCTTCGGCTAATCTCTTTATTTTCCTGGGTCCTTTGTCTTCTGTACTTTTCCATTCTCTATTACACTTACTTTTTGCCTCCCTACACCTCTGGGTGAACCAAGGACTCGTTCTGGTCTTCCCATTACTTCTGTTTCCCTTGGGGACAAACCTCTCCTCTGCCTCTTTGCATTTGGTTGTCACATATTTTATCATTTCTTTTACTGGTTTTCCTGCCAATTCTCTCTCCCACTGAACGTCTTGTAGGAAGTTCCTCATGCCTGTGTAGTCCCCCCTTTTGTAGTTTCGTTTCTCCCTTCCTATTCCTGCTCCCCTCTCCACTTGTAGCTCAACTATATAATCAAAACACAGAACCAAATGATCACTAGCTCCAAGGGGAGTATGTGTGTGTGTGTATGTGTGTGTATGTGTGAGTGTGTGTGTATGTGTGTGTATTCATAGTTATTCACATATTTATTTATTCACTTGTTTTTTATGATACATTTTTGAGTGTGTGTTTTCCTGTCCTGACTTTGTATTTCCCTGAAGATGTAAATTAAACAAATTGCACTCGGAAAATTGAGTTTTTTAATTTTCTTAAGCGGTTTTTCCTGCGTGATGCTGAATGACCCATACGAGTTTAGTGCTCTAGTGCATCACTTTAATAATATGTGCATTAAGTGAATTACATGTACGTTGTGTTATTGTGCTGCCTTCATCATTCTTGATCCGAGGAACTGGAGCTGTCCATCCCTTACAAAGAATTCAGAGATTGGATTTTTCTGGGGGCATTTAGAGAGGATAGAGCAAAATAAGATGACTAGAAGGGTGTTTAACGCTTGGGTGGAAGGTAGAAGAGAAAAGTTGGAGGGGAAGGAGGTTTTAAGTGCTAGGGGCTTGAGCATCCAACAGGCTTCAGTGAGTGGAGGCAAGTTGTTTTTATGATTTGACGTGTGAGCAATGTAACAATTGTGAAGTATTTAGGAAAAGCAGTTACTCGAACTTGAGTCGTGGAGGTGGGAAGTGCAGTGCCGGCACTCTGAAGAATGGGAGGGGGAAAGAGGATGTTACACTTCTCAGGGAGACATCAGAAATGCGATGCCAGCACACTTCTGGCAAGGAAGTAATTGAATGAGTGACGGTGAAAGTGTTTCCTCTTTTTCGGGTCACCCTGCCTCGGTGGGAGACAGCCAGGTTTTAAAAAAATAATAATAATGTTAATAATACTGTAATTATAATACTAATTCCAATAATAAATAATAATAATAATAATAATAATAATAATAATAATAATAATAATAATAATATAGTTTGATGCAATAATACTTGGTGAGATACTGGATGACTGGTAAAAATGATTGCAAATGAGCAACATTTAATCTGGCATTTAGTGCAGAGTGGTGAGACGAGCCTCACCAGTGCTGGGTAGTGCTGCGTGACACTGAGCAAGCATGGTGACACGGAGCAAGCAGGGTGACACTGAGCAAGCAGGGTGACACTGAGCAAGCATGGTGACACTGAGCAAGCAGGGTGACACTGAGCAAGCATGGTGACACTGAGCAAGCAGGGTGACACTGAGCAAGCAGGGTGACACTGAGCAAGCAGGGTGACACTGAGCAAGCAGAGTGACACTGAGCAAGCAGGGTGACACTGAGCAAGCAGGGTGACACTGAGCAAGCAGGGTGACACTGAGCAAGCAGGGTGACACTGAGCAAGCAGGGTGACACTGAGCAAGCAGGGTGACACTGAGCAAGCAGGGTGACACTGAGCAAGCAGGGTGACACTGAGCAAGCAGGGTGACACTGAGCAAGCAGGGTGACACTGAGCAAGCAGGGTGACACTGAGCAAGCAGGGTGACACTGAGCAAGCAGGGTGACACTGAGCAAGCAGGGTGACACTAAGCAAACAGGGTGACACTGAGCAAGCAGGGTGACACTGAGCAAGCAGGGTGACACTGAGCAAGCAGGGTGACACTGAGCAAGCAGGGTGACACTGAGCAAGCAGGGTGACACTGAGCAAGCAGGGTGACACTGAGCAAGCAGAGTGACACTGAGCAAGCAGGGTGACACTGAGCAAGCAGGGTGATACTGAGCAAGCAGGGTGGCATCGAGCAAGCAGGGTGACACAGAACAAGCAGGGTGACACTGAGCAAGCAGGGTGACACAGAACAAGCAGGGTGACACTGAGCAAGCAGGGTGACACTGAGCAAGCAGGGTGACACTGAGCAAGCAGTGTGACACAGAACAAGCAGGGTGACACTGAGCAAGCAGGGTGACACTGAGCAAGCAGGGTGACACTGAGCAAGCAGGGTGATACTGAGCAAACAGGGTGACACTGAGCAAGCAGGGTGACACTGAGCAAGCAGGGTGATACTGAGCAAGCAGGGTGGCATCGTGCAAGCAGGGTGACACAGAACAAGCAGGGTGACACAGAACAAGCAGGATGACACAGAACAAGCAGGGTGACACAGAACAAGCAGGGTGACACAGAACAAGCAGGGTGACACCGAACAAGCAGGGTGACACAGAACAAGCAGGGTGACACAGAACAAGCAGGGTGACACAGAACAAGCAGGGTGACACAGAACAAGCAGGGTGACACAGAACAAGCAGTGTGACAGAACAAGCAGGGTGACACCGAACAAGAAGGGTGACACAGAACAAGCAGGGTGACACAGAACAAGCAGGGTGACACAGAACAAGCAGGGTGACACAGAACAAGCAGGGTGACACAGAACAAGCAGGGTGACACAGAACAAGCAGGGTGACACAGAACAAGCAGGGTGACACAGAACAAGCAAGGTGACACAGAACAAGCAGGGTGACACAGAACAAGCAGGGTGACACAGAACAAACAGGGTGACACAGAACAAGAAGAGTAACACGGCAACACGCTCCATCTATATCAGTGCCATTTATGCCTGGCATAGACAGTTAATGTTTAACAAGGCTGCAGTATCCCTAGGATAACCTGGATATATTAGATGTAGTTAATTACTCCTCCGGACACACACACAACATTCTTGGCTTGATACATCTTTAAGACAACCACAGCATAACAGTTATCAAAGATTCAGAGGCTTCACGGGATAAAGCCAGGGACAGCTTTATAGTTATCTGAGATACAGAGCTTTCATGGCAGCATCTCTCAGGAAGCTCGGGAATATATTTATTAGATTAGATTTTCCCACCGAATTGGCTACATTATTATGCTCCTCATATCCATCCTGTGGAGGGTAACCCAAAGGGGTTAACAGGAGTATATCTGGATTTATATCTACAGTTCACTTATCTGTTACAAGCAAATTTAGAGACAACGTTTCAGACCAGAAGTGATCAGGTCCTTGGACCGAAACGTTTTCTAATAAATATTTCAGTCTCACAGAGAGGGACGGAAACCATAGCACTGTATCGTTCTTTGCAGATGGTACTGGAATTGGTAAGTGGCAACCATAGAAGACACAGTGAATCTCCAAGCTGATACAACCCAAGTCTTCCAGTGGGCCACTGACAGCTGTATGATGTTAGAAATTCAGTTATCACGTCTAGGAATGAATGAAGAAATACAAACAAACTGGGAGTACAAGACAAACTCAAATCACTCAGTAGAGCGTAACTGTAATGTTAGAGATCTGGGAGAGATGATGTGAAAGGATCTCATTGTTACTCACACTTGTATTCATGTTCATCTCTCACTATCTCTCTATTTGTGGCAAGACTTGTCTAAAATGTATTCATATATAATGTCATGTCACGCTACTGTTAGAGTCCTACTCACAGCACAACATCTTTGCTAGAGTCTTAGGGCTAAACGTCTTGATAGAACAATACGTAGATAAAAAAAAATCGTCTCTAAACAGAGATGTGAGCTACACAGTGTTTGTTCTTCCTCCAGAAAAAAACTTCAGCCACCTCAACCCAGAGTCTCACCTGAGAGCACTAGCAAATTACCCTGTGTATGATAGACCATTGTCTTACCTCAGATACTATTGCTACTATTACTACTACTACTGCTGTTACTACTACTGCTACTACTACTGCTGTTACTACTACTGCTACTACTACTGCTATTACTACTACTACTACTACTACTACTAATAACAGTAACAACAATAATAATAATAATAATAATAATAATAATAATAATAATAATAATAATAATAATAATAATAACACTAACAATAATAATAATAATAATAATAATAATAATAATAATAATAATAATAATAATAATAATAATAATAATAATAATAACAATAATTATCAGAGTGCAACCTACAGGTTCGGTAGAGTGATTTCATACATGCAGAAGCATAGGTAGGCCCAAGAGCTGGAGCTCAGGAAGAGTACACACACACACACACGTATGATTTACAATACTGTATTATTTTGACAAAAGTAAGGTTCTCCCCACACTATTAAGAGGTCTTTTAGGCAGCAGATAAGAGGCGAGGCCCTGGGCCGCCCTTGCAGATAACATAAGCTCCCTCCTTCCCTCACAAACTGCCCTCAACCATCACACATAAAGCCCACAAAAGTACCCTGCAATTTCCATCGAAAAGAGGGGAGAGGGTTCTTAGTAGGAGTAATGGTAGGCGGGTGTTGGCAGGGGTTGGTGGAGGTGGGTGTTGGCAGGGGTTGGTGAAGGTTGGTGATGGAAGGGGTTGGTGGAGGTGGGTGTTGGCAGGGGTTTGTGGAGGTGGGTGTTGGCAGGGGTTGGTGGAGGTTGGTGTTAGCAGGGGTTGGTGGAGGTGGGTGATGGCAGGGGTTGGTGGAGGTGGGTGTTTGTAGGGGTTGGTGGAGATGGGTGTTTGTAGGGGAGGTGGATGCTGGCAGGGGTTGGGGTAGGTGTGGGTGATAGCAGGGGTTGGTGGAGGTGTGTGTTGGTAGGGGAGATGGATGTTGGCAGGTCTTGGCGGAGGTGGGTGTTGGCAGGGGTTGGGGTAGGTGTGGACGCTACCAGGGGTTGGCGGGCCAAAACAACTCGGGTTCGAGCCCTCGGCTAGTCTCAGTGTTGTTATTGATTAAATACCACTCGTTCGTGGCTACAATACGATATATACTGCTTGTGGAGGCTAGTACACCAAACGGGGAGAAGAAAGAAATTAGCTATGAGGCACCCACACCATCGTATGTCCTCGGATCACGGTACAACATCTAGTTCTACTGGGTGCGTGATCTTTGTAGGATTGAGTGGTCCTGTGGGTTAGAGCGTCGTGTGATTTTCGCTCACCATGAGGCGGGCCAAAACAACACGGGTTGGAGCCCGTGTTGTATTTGCCTCACCTCCGTCTGTCTGTAGTCCCATCATTACCTACATGCTCTTTTTATACCCTTGTTTCACCACATACTCTATGAAATACAATAATATTCATTTAATTCATATTTCCCATGTATATTTTGTATTCTTCAATAAAACCCAATATTTCTATCAACTCTCATATTTTCCCAGTCTTTCCGATATTGTTGTTGATTCCCAGCTAGTTGTTTCAATGAATGTTTATATACTCACTGCGTTTTCATCAACTTTTTCAATGTTCTTTCAGTACAACCCACACCCAGGCAGCCCAAGCTAACCCACACCCAGCCAGCCCAAGCTAACCCACACCCAGCCAGCCCAAGCTAACCCATCTTCTCCGACCTCTCATCGATTCTCTCCTAAGCCTGAGTAGCGCGTCTGGCAAAAGATTAGAGGGCGAAGGATCGAGCCTCTACTAGCCCTTGCTGTGAATGACCCACATAAGTTTAGCGCATCACATGCAGAGTAAATAATCTAACTTATCATCGTTTCACTTCACGCACACCCTAAATGGAGCACTCGATTTAGAACTAAAATTCTTCACTGGCATCTGGAAACCCTGACAACAATGAACTCATCATTCGCAACCACTAGCGAACGGATTCCCTATTTACTAAAGCATATATCCAGGGATTCCTCATCGTAACCCTCCAAGAAACACCTACGTCTGAGCCTCCCAGACGTTACCTTATTTGTCCTAGAAGATTAAGGCAAAAGCCTCAGTATTAAAGTTATCACGGCTGTCAGAGTCGGAGGTGTTGTCCTCGACAAGGACACCTGTCACACTTTACCACTGTTATGCACGTTTCTGTATTTATGTGATGGGATGAATATAATGTAAGGTGTGACGTCACGCCGTGACTTCACTTCCTAAAAGCGCTCACAAGTTGATGACATTATTTATAAAATTGCGGAGCACTTTTTTTTTTTTACAATGACAACATCTTACATTATATACAAAATATCTTCACAAAATATTATGGCGTTCCACCTAAGGCAAGAAATTACGTTATCCCCTGACTGTCAACCCTCAGTCTGCAAACATTTATTGGCTTCTGAAAACCTATAAACCAAGTATTCCTCCACGTCCTATCATGCCAGCCATCAGAACTGTCCCACACAAATTTCCTGAAGTTTTGGCTGAAAACTTGTCCAAATTGTTAGGTGCTATCAGCCGCTCTCATCTTCGTCATTCTGAAGATCTCGTCTGCAGTGCTCCTGTGTAGTTAGGTTATCAGACATCATCTCCCACTGCTTGTTCGAGGTCTCATAGATTTAATTGAGATTTGTGATCAAATTAACCTATTCTCCCACGAGTTAGAACTCGACAGACACAAATTTGGCATGGCTATGGGTTCACCACTGTGTGGTGCTATGAAGTGGTAATCACCTTCAACACTTACTAAGACAACGTTTTAGTGGAATCATCCCTTGACACATTACATTATATCAACTATAGTCGTAGTGCCAAGACTATTTAACCTCACTAGCTTCAAGGATGAGCTAACCTCACTAGCTTCAAGTATGAGGTAAACCTCATTAGCTTCAAGGATGAGCTAACCTCACTAGGTTCAAGGATGAACTAATCTTCACTAGTTTTAAGAATGAGCTAAACCTCACTAGCTTCAAGAATGAGATATCCTCACTATCTTCAAGGATGAGCTATTCTCATTAGCTTCAAGGATGAGCTATTCTCACTAGCTTCAAGGATGAGCTATCCTCACTAGCTTCAAGGATGAGCTATCCTCATTAGCTTCAAGGATGAGCTATTCTCACTAGCTTCAAGGATGAGCTATCCTCACTAACTTCAAGGATGAGCTATCCTCACTAGCTTCAAGGATGAGCTAAACCTCACCATCTTCAAAACTCATCTCATCGAGATGGAATCCTCAATCTCGTTTACGCTTTTAGTTTAATTTCTTTATTATGTTCTGAATACCCATTCAGTGGGGTGTGAAACTGTGTCCTCGGGGAATCACTTTGGGAACTGATCTGGGGAATCAGTCTGGTGAATACACGGTACTAAGGCAGAGACAGATGAATGGTGTTGGCAGGGGAAGGTGTGATGAATAAGACAGATATGCAACACATGGATATCTTCAGTGCCAATGTAGAGACCCATCACCAACACCAGTAGAAGTAGTCTTGAGGTAATCATTCCCTTAGCCTGGATTCGAGGAAAAAATGACTGAAGAAGCCACTGGCTGGCGAAACGTTTTCTCGACAAAGATTCCCAAATGTTCTTCGACCATTTACATCATATAGACTTTATGTTCTTAGTCTCCCACCCTGGGTACGAGGTGGTCAGTTCCCCCCCAAGCCTGGGGTAGGTGTAGGTGGGGACGTTGCGGAAAGGCTAGACGGAGAAGGGAAGAGGGGCTAGGGAAGGGTGGGATAGGGAGGAAGGCGAGAGAGCTGGAAAATGCTGTCTGTGCTCCAAAAGGCTCCATCTTCAGTGCCAAATCTCGATGCCCTGTAATTCGGCCGACCGTCTCCTCGGCTGCCGATCGCTTGTCGTAATTTGGAGCGTAATCTGCCGATGTTCGTGATATTGGTCGTGAGTCGGAGGTTTGTGGGGGTTGTGGAGGTTGTGAAAGAGGATGAAGAGGTTGTAGGAGGGATGAGGAGGTTGTAGGAGTGATGAGGAGGTTGTAGAATGGATGAGGAGGTTGTGGGAGGGATGAGGAGGATGTGGGAGGTCATGAGGTTGTGGGAGGTGATGATGAGGCTGTGGAAGGAGATGAGGTTGTGGGATGTTACGAGGTTGTGGAAGGAGATGAGGTTGTGGGATGTTACGAGGTTGTGTAAGATGATAATGAGGTTGTGGGAGGTCATGATGAGGTTGTAGGAGGAGATAAAATTATGGGAGAGGATGAGACGTCGCCATCAGCGATGTCTCATCCCCTGAGACGGCGGGTTTGGTGCCCACACTTGACAAAAACACATAGATAAGTTAGAAAAATTTCCTCAGAAAAACTACAACATGGCTGCCAAAGTTGAGCAATACGAACTATAATGAAAAGTTGAAAACATTAAAGTTACCCATGATGGGTGAGGAGATCCGATAACCCCATATAAGGTTTTGAGAGGACGTGAGATTAGATAAAGAAGAGTTCTTACTACCTGCAACAGGAGTAACATGAGGTCACAGTTGAAAAGTGAGGAAAAAGTGGAGTGGCAGGAATGATAGAAAATTTTTCTGCTCAAACAGAGTAGCTGACCGGTGGAATGCTTAGAAAGAGGAATTAGTTAGGTGTTGCAACCCATTGGTGCTTAAAACTTGTAGGGGTCATATAACGCCTGGAGAAATGGGAGGCATTTAATTAAGTTCGGCTCAAGGAATTGGAGCAGAGTTCTAGTTTCTTAGATCAAGAGCCTCTGACTAGCATCAAGGAGCCTCCTTCGAGGGGATATGAATAGTGGGTATTAACAAATAGGTAATAAAATGCACACACACACACACACACACACACAAACACACACACAGCACACACATACACACACACACATACACACACACACACATACACACACACATATACACACACATACACACACACACACACACACACATACACACACACACACACACATACACACACACATACACACACACACACATACACACACACACACACACACACACACACACATACACACACACACACCCCGATGGCATGATGGCTAGCGCTCTTGCTTCACGCACGGAGGGCCCGGGTTCAATTCCCGGCGGGGCCGAAACATTTCGAAGTGTTTCGTTACACACACACACATACAAACAGGCCTAGTGTCTAATCGACATGTGCCTAGGACAAAATGGTAACTAACACATACACACACACACATACACACACACACACACACACACACATACACACACACATATACACATACACACACAGCAGCAGCGGGTAGGTGGTCAGCTGGCTGGTCGGATTCATCTCCTTTGAGTAAACAGAACATTTCGCTCTGTCAGCGCTATCTGCTGCAGTTCAGCCACCACTCGCAGCATCTAATCCCATCATACGAGATCAAAGCGAGCCACACCAAGCCACACCAAGCCAGAACGTACCGTGGACGCCGATACACACCAAGCCACAAAATGAAACAGTTACAGAATATAATTTATTAAATTGCATCAAATCGCATTTTTATTGCTATCAGATGGCGTTATTAGAAGTAAAGGTCAGATATCGTGGCATACACCACAGGTTACACTCATCGATCGCGGTACTTTATACACATTCCAGTTACTGAAGAAATACACACAGGGTGTTGATAATACTGAGCTTCGTTACTCGCTCGGCACCACTGATACAGTGTATATAACAGTCATTGTTACCACCATTTGCCAGACAGACACAGACAGGCAGGCATAAACACTAGCACCACACACACACACACACACACACGCACGCACACACACACACACGCACACACACACACACGCACACACACACACACGTCGGCTGTGATACACTCACGAAAACTGACCTGAAAAAATGGATTAGGTGCAAAATTTCTCTCACCCTCAGTTATTACGCACTTGTCCTGATTAGCAAAGGAAGAATTATCCTAATTATCATTAACTGATAACCAGTAATTTAGTAAGTACTACTTTATAATAACAATTAAAAACCAAGAATTTGACTGATTACTTTTAGAAGCCTTTTGTTAAAAATACAGTGGAACCCCGGTGTTTGAACTTCAGTGGTTCCTAGGTGGTGTTCGAACTACGAAAAGTTCGATGTCCGAAAGAGTACTTCCAAGGCTTTAATTATCAGCCTCACACACTGGAGGATGTTGAACTGACTCTTCCAAGAGTCTCTGAGAGTCATAAGAACATAAGAAAGAAGGAACACTGCAGCAGGCCTACTGGCCCATGCGAGGCAGTTCCAAATCTCCAACGGCTTAAGCCAATGCCCCGACCCAGCCAGGTCAGGTTACATTCACTTAAGGAAGGAGCACTGCATCTGACCTAGTAGCACAACCTAGTCAGGACCAATTCACACCCAACCGCACCCACTCATATAATTGTCCAGCCGACCACCTGGTCAGGTCACTTCCACTTAAGGAATTAGTACAGGTCAGGTTACATTCACTTAAGGAAGGAGCACTGCATCTGACCTAGTACAAGCTCACACCCATCCACACCCACTCATGTATTTATCTAACCTATTTTTAAAACTACACAACGTCTTAGCATCTATGACGGTACTCGGGAGTTTGTTCCACTCATCCACAACTCTATTACCAAACCAGTGTTTTCCTATATCCTTCCTGAATCTGAACTTTTCCAACTTGAAACCATTGCTGCGAGTCCTGTCTTGGTTGGATATTTTCAGCACGCTATTTACATCCCCTTTGTTTATTCCTGTTTTCCATTTGTACACCTCAATCATATCCCCCCTAATTCTACGCCTTTCTAGAGAGTGCAGATTCAGGGCCCTCAGTCTATCCTCATAGGGAAGATTTCTGATACAAGGGATCAACTTTGTCATCCTCCTTTGTACGTTTTCCAGTGCATTTATATCCATTCTGTAATACGGTGACCAGAAATGTGCAGCATAATCTAAATGAGGCCTAACCAAAGATATATAGAGTTGAAGAACAACCTGAGGACTTCTGTTATTTATACTTCTTGATATGAAGCCAAGGATTCTGTTAGCTTTATTGCGAACACTTATGCACTGTTGTCTAGGCTTCAGATTACTACTAACCAGAACTCCTAAATCCTTCTCGCAATTACAAGTAATAAGATCTATATTATTCAGCTTATATGTGGCATGGTTATTGTCCTGCCCAACATTTAGAACTTTGCATTTGTTTACATTAAACTGCATCTGCCACTTCTCCGACCACTGCATCAGTCTATTCAAATCATCCTGGAGTGCTCTAATGTCCTCGTTTGAATGAATTGGACGGCCTATTTTGGTGTCATCAGCAAATTTACTTATGCTACTATTTATTCCCTCATCTATGTCGTTTATGTAAATTGTAAACAACAGGGGGCCCAAACTGACCCCTGTGGAACACCGCTTGAGACGCGCCCCCATTCTGATTTCTCTCCATTTATGCAAACTCTCTGCCGCCTATTAGTCAACCATGCCTCTACCCAGGAAAAAATTTCTCCTCCTATTCCGTGTGCCTTAAGTTTCCTCAGTAGCCTCTGATGTGGAACTTTATCGAAAGCCTTACTGAAGTCCATATACACAATATCATATTCATTACCATGATCTACTTCCTCAAACACCTTAGTGAAAAAAGTTAGTAAATTCGTAAGACATGAACACCCCTTTGTAAAACCGTGTTGAGATTCATTAATCAATTTATGCTTTTCAAGATGGCTACGAATTGCCTCGGCAATTATTGATTCCATAAATTTACCAACTATGGAGGTAAGGCTTATTGGTCTATAGTTCGAAGCTAAGGACCTGTCACCTGCCTTGTAAATAGGTATTACATTTGCCTTTTTCCACTTGTCTGGCACTATGCCAGTTTGACCTCTTACTTGACCTCTGAGTGAAGAGGTAATGGGCCGTCGCACCCACTGGGAAGAGGAATGTTCTGAGTGAAGAGCAAAATACTGACAACGAGACACAACGAGACACAACGAGCGTAACTCTGGTCATCTAACTACAAATAGGTAATTATCTCTCTCTCTCTCTCTCTCTCTCTCTCTCTCTCTCTCTCTCTCTCTCTTCTCTCTCTCTCTCTCTTTCCTGTCTGTCTGTGTATCTGTCTGTCTCTCTCCCACTGAGCTACAGTTTTAGAATGACATAGCAGCACAGACCAAGTCTAAGCCAAACCGGATTCACAGTTACATCAGAAGAAAGACTACGTTAACAGACCAGGTAATTCGCTTGATAAAGGAAGGAGGAGAGCTCACGAGAAAAAAACAAGGAAGTCTGCGAGGTTTTTGAACACACGTTTGGAAGACGTCTTCTCGGTGGAAACAGAAGCAACGCCAGGAAGCCCTAAGGAAAGAGTTCACCGACCTGTATTGGACACCTTACACACAATAGGGCAAGAGGCAAAACAAAAAAAGTTTTGATGTGGCTGGATATATCAAAGACAATGGGACCTGACAAGGTGTCGCTATGGATTGTGCGAGAGGGAGCAAAAGCTCTGACTGAACCACTAGCAAAGATCTATCAGTCTGTGAACGCTGAACAGTTGCCGAAGTTATGGAGGACAGCGAATGTAGTCACTGTATTTTAGAAAGGAGGCGGACAGGAAGCGCTGAACTACAGACCAGTTTCACTGACATGGATAATATGCAAGGCAATAGAAAACATAATTAGAAGAAGAGTGGGAAAACACTTGGAGAGAAATGGTTTCATAAACAAATAAATAACACAGGTTCAGAGGTAGCACATGTTGCCTAACCAGCCTGTTTGAATTCTATGACAAAGTGACGGAGGTTAGACAGGAGAGAGAGAGATGAATGGGTAGACTGTATTTTCGTAGACTGTAAGAAGGTATTCAATAGTAAACCCCACTAAAAACTGGGCCAAGAACTTACGGTGCAGGAATTACAGGAAACGTACTTCAGTGGATTAGAAAGTATCTTGGGGGTAAGAGGCAGAGAGTGACCGTCCGAGAAAAGATGTCGGAATGGGGAGAAGTAACTAGCGGGGTTCCACAAGGATCTGTATTAGAACCTATAATGTTTCTAGTGCATAGGAATGATATATCAGATGGAAGTGAGTCAGATGTATCCCTGTTTGCTTATAATGTAAACCTAATGATGAGAATAAACACAGACGAGGACAGGGAAAGGCTGTAAATTGATCTGGGCAAACAACAAATACAAGGATTGGGGATGGGGCCAGAAGCCCGGAGTATAGATCCAGGGGACGGAGACTGTAGACCTCACTCAAAGAGAAAGACCTAGGGGTGAGCATAGTGCCTAACATATCGTCAGAGGCTCGCATCAATCGAATAACCTCTGTTGTCAATGCTCGTCTTGCAAATCTAAGAGTAACCTTCATGAATCACAAGAGTTACTAAGAGCTTTTTATACATGTTAAGAAACTGGAGAAATTTGCAGAAGTACGCAACGAGGTTTGTTCCAGAGCTGCCAGGAACTAAATCTAACGATATTAGAAAACAGGAAAACGAGGGGGAGACATGATAACAACATATAAAATACTCAGAGGATTGACTGGGATAGACAACATAAATACATAAATCAGCTAATCTCGGGATGATCAGGAAGCAGAATGACCTCAAGAGGAGGACGTGGAGGCAGGCTCTATACATAGTTTCAAGAGCAAGTACGACAGGGTCCACGTGGATAGGAGTTTAGCGAATCTGACAAGCGGCACACTGAGAGGCAAGACCAGGAGCTAGAACTCGACCCCCCCTTCAACTACATACAGGTGAATATGCACACACACACACACACACTGACTGACTGAAACAAAGCTCACAGGGATGATAACAGATGCCATCTTTCCAACGGGATACCAGATCCTGAGGAAAGACAGAGGGAACATAAAGGATGGAGGAGTGGCACTGCTGATCAAAAACAGATGGGATTTTGATGAGCTGGAGAGAGGGGACAGAGGAGAAGCAGGAGATTGTATAATAGGAACACTTCAGTCCGGAGGTCCAAAGGTGATAATTGCAGTGATGTATAACCCACCACAGAACACCAGGAGACCAAGGCAAGAGTATGATGAGAGTAATAGAGCGATGGTTGACACACTGGCCGAATTGGCCAGAAGGGTTCATGCGAGCAGGGCGAAGTTACTGATCATGGGTGACTTCAACCATAAGGAAATCGATTGGGAGAACTTAGAACCACATGGGGGCCAAGAAACATGGAGGGCTAAAATGATGGAGGTGGTACTGGAAAATCTCATGTACCAACATGTAAGGGACACTACCAGAGAGAGAGGAGAGGACGAACCAGCGAGACTGAACCTAGTATTCACCCTGAGTAGCGCAGATATTGAGGACATCACACATGAAAGCCACCTTGGGGCCAGTGATCATATGGTTCTAAGCTTCGACTACATAGTAGAGTTACAAGTGGAGGGGGAAGCAGGAAGGGCTGCACTTATGAAGCCAAACTACAAGAAAGGTGACTACGTGGGCATGAAGAACTTCCTGCACGGAGTTCAGTGGGACAGAGAGCTGGCAGGGAAGTCGGTAAACGAGATGATGGAATATATGACAACAATTTGCAAGGAAGCTGAGGAGAGGTTTATACCCAAGGGTAATAGGAAAAGCGAAAAAGCCAGGATGAGCCCATGGTTCACCCAAAGGTGCAGGGAAGCCAAAACCAAGTGTGCCAGGGAATGGAAGAAGTATAGAAGGCAAAGGACCCAGGAGAATAAGGAGAGCAGTCGTAGAGCCAGAAATGAATATGCACAGGTAAGAGGGGAGGCCCAAAGACAATACGAGAATGACATAGTAGCGAAAGCAAAATCTGACCCAAAGCTGTTGTACAGCCACATCAGGAGGAGAACAACAGTCAAGGACCAGGTGATCAGGCTGAGGAAGGAAGGAAGGGAGGTCACAAGAAATGACCACGAAGTGTGTGAGGAGCTCAACATGAGATTCAAAGAGGTGTTCACAGAAGAAATAGAAGGGCCTCCAGAAAGGAGGAGTGGTAGGGTACACCATCAGGTGCTGGACACAATACACACAACTGAGGAGGAAGTGAAGCGGCTACTAAGCGAGCTAGATACTCAAAGGCGATGGGGCCGGATAACATTTCTCCATGGGTCCTGAGAGAGGGAGCAGAGGAGCTATGTGTACCCCTAACAACAATCTTCAACACGTCTATCGAAACAGGGCAACTACCTGAGGTATGGAAGACAGCAAATGTAGTTCCAATTTTTAAAAAAAAGAGACAGAAACGTAGCACTAAACTACAGACCAGTGTCACTGACATGTATAGTATGCAAGGTCATGGAGAAGATAGTCAGGAGAAGAGTGGTGGAGCACCTAGAAAGGAATGAGCTTATCAACGACAGCCAACACGGTTTCAGGGACGGGAAATCCTGTGTCACAAACCTACTGGAGTTCTATGACAGGGTGACAGCAGTAAGACAAGAAAGAGAGGGGTGGGTAGATTGCATATTCTTGGACTGTAAGAAGACGTTTGACACACTCCCACACAAGAGATTAGTGCAGAAGCTGGAGGACCAGGCAGGGATAACAGGGAAGGCACTACAATGGATCAGGGAATACCTGTCAGGAAGACAGCAGCGAGTCATGGTCCGTGGCGAGGTGTCAGAGTGGGCGCCGGTGACGAGTGGAGTTCCACAGGGGTCAGTTCTAGGACCGGTGCTGTTTCTGGTATTTGTGAACTACATGACGGAAGTAATAGACTCCGAAGTGTCCCTGTTTGCAGATGATGTGAAGTTGATGAGAAGAATTCAATCGGACGAGGACCAGGCAGAACTACAAAGGGATCTGGACAGGCTGCAAGCCTGGTCCAGCAATTGGCTCCTGGAGTTCAACCCCACCAAGTGCAAAGTCATGAAGATTGGGGAAGGGCAAAGAAGACCGCAGACAGAGTACAGTCTAGGGGGCCAGAGACTACAAACCTCAATCAGGAAAAAGATCTTGGGGTGAGTATAACACCAGGCACATCTGAGGCGCACATCAACCAAATAACTGCTGCAGCATACGGGCGCCTAGCAAACCTAAGAACAGCATTCCGACATCTTAATAAAGAATCGTTCAGGACCCTGTACACTGTGTACGTTAGGCCCATACTGGAGTATGCAGCACCAGTTTGGAACCCACATCTAG
>WNWK01009026.1:20000-32500 GCA_009830355.1 Cherax destructor
GGCGCAGGGAGAGTGACCCAGTAGCGGCCAGTGAAGAGGCGGGGCCAAGAGCTATGACTCGACCCCTGCAACCACAACTAGGTGAGTACAACTAGGTGAGTACACACAGAGAACAACAGAGCAAAGGTGGACACTCTGGCGGAGGTGGCAAGAAAAGCGCACTTGAGCAGAACAAAGTTACTGGTCATGGGTGATTTCAACCACAGGGAGATCGACTGGGAGAACCAGGAACCACGTGAGGGTCCAGAAACATTTAGAGCGAAGATGATGGACGTGGTACTGGAAAACCTGATGCACCAACATGTCAGGGACACGACCAGAGAGAGAGAGGAGAGGACGAACCAGCAAGGCTGGACCTTGTATTCACCCTGAACAGCTCAGACATTGAGGACATAACACACGAGAGCCCCCTGGGAGCCAGCGACCATATTGTGCTGAGCTTAGAGTACATAGTAGAGTTACAGGTGGAGAGGAAAAACGGTACTGAAAGAGACAAACCAGACTTTAAAAGAGTGGACTATACGGGTATGAGGAATTTCCTGCAGGAGGTTCAGTGGGAAAGGGAAATGGAAGGACAGTCAGTAAATTAAATGATGGAATACGTAGTGACAAAGTGCAAGGAGGCAGAGGAACGGTTTATACCCAAAGGAAGAAGATTAAATGGGAAGGCCAGAAAGAGCCCCTGGTTTAACCAAAGGTGCAGGGAGGCAAAGACTCAGAGTGTCAGATAATGGAAAAGGTACAGAAGTAAAAGAACCCAAGTAAACAAAGAGATTAGTCACAGAGCTAGAAACGAGTATGCACAAGTATGGAGGGAAGCCCAGAAACAGTACGAAAATGACATAGTCATTTCTGACCCGAAACTGATGTACAGTCACATCAGAAGGAAGACAACAGTCAAGGACCAGGTGATAAGGCTGAGGAGAGAAGATGGGGAACTCACAAGAAACGATCAAGAGGTATGTGAGGAGTTCAACTCGAGGTTTAAAGAAGTATTCACAGTGGAGGCAGGAAGGCAGCTGGGTAGACAGGACAGAGTGCATCATCAACAAGTGCTGGAGGGCATACACACAACTGAGGAGGAGGTGAAGCAGTTACTCAGTAACCTTGATACCTCAAAGGCGATGGGTCCAGACAATATCTCCCCGTGGGTCCTTCGGGAGGGAGCTGAGGTACTGAGTGTGCCACTTACCATAATATTCAACACATCTCTGAAACTGGGCAGCTACCTGAGGTATGTAAAAAGGCCAATGTAGTCCCCCATCTTTAAAAAAAGAGACAGAAAAGAGGCACTAAACTATAGACCGTTGTCACTTACGTGTATAGTGTGCAAAGTCTTGAAGAAAATCATCAGGAAAAGAATGGTGGAGCATCTGGAAAGGCACAGGATAATCAACGCCAGAGGCACAGGATAATCAACGCCAGACAGCACGGATTCATGGAAGGCAAATCCTGTGTAACAAACCTCCTGGAGTTCTATGACAAGGTAACAGAGGTAAGACAAGAGAGAGAAGGGTGGGTTGATTGCATTTTCCAGGACTGCAGGAAGGCCTTTGACACAGTTCCTCATACGAGATTAGTAAAGAAGCTGGAATACCAAGCATGTATAACATGAAGGGCACTATAATGGATCAGGGAATACATCACAGGGAGGCAACAACGGGTCATGGTGCGTGATGAGGTATCATAGTGGGCTACTGCGACGAGCGGGGTACCGCAGGGGTAAGTCCTAGGACCAGTGCTATTCTTGGTATATGTGAATGACATGACGGACGGGATAGACTCAGAAATATCTCTGTTCGCAGATGATGTGAAATTAATGAGGAGAATCAAATCGGATGAGGACCAAGCAGAACTTCAAAGAGACCTGGACAAGCCTGACATTTGGTCTAGCAACTGGCTTCTCGAATTTAATCCCACCAAATGCAAAGTCATAAAGATCGGTGAAGGGCAAAGAAGACCGCTGACAGAGTACAGGCTAGGTGGACAAAGGCTACAAACCTCATCAAAGGAGAAAGACCTTGGGGTGAGTATAACACCAAGCACGTCTCCGGAAGCACACATCAACCAGATAACTGCGGCAGCATATGGGCGTCTGGCAAACCTAAGATTAGCGTTCCGTTAAATTAACAAGGAATCGTTCAAGACACTGTACACCGTGTACATCAGGTCCATACTAAAGTATGCAGCACCAGTCTGGAACCCACACCTGGTCAAGCACGTCAAGAAATTAGAGAAAGTGCAAAGGTTTGCGACAAGGCTAGTTCCACAACTCAGGGGACTGTCCTATGAAGAAAGGTTGAGGGAAATAGGACTAACAACACTGGAGGACAGAAGGGTTAGAGGAGACATGATAACGACATACAAAATACTGCGGGGAATCGACAAGGTAGATAGTGACAGGATGTTCCAGAGAGGGAACACAGAAACAAGGGGGCACAATTGAAAGTTGAAGACTCAGATGAGTCAAACGGATGTTAGAAAGCATTTCTTCAGCCATAGAATAGTCAGGAAGTGGAATAGTTTAGCAAACGATATAGTGGAGTCAGGAACCATACATAGCTTTAAGACAAGGTATGATAAAGCTCATGGAGCAGGGAGAGAAGAGAACCCAGTAGCGGACAGCGAAGAGGCGGGGCCAGGAGCTGAGTCTCGACCCCTGCAATCACAATTAGGTGAGTACAATTAGGTGAGTACACACACACACTAACACTCACACACACACATACACACACACACATATTGCATATTCTTGGACTGTAAGAAGGCGTTTGACAGTCCCACACAAGAGATTAGTGCAGAAGCTGGAGGACCAGGCAGGGATAACAGGGAAAGCACTACAATGGATCAGGGAATACCTGTCAGGAAGACAGCAGCGAGTCATGGTCCGTGGTGAGGTGTCAGAGTGGGAGCCGGTGACGAGTGGGGTTCCACAGGGGTCAGTCCTAGGACCGGTGCTGTTTCTGGTGTTTGTGAACGACATGACGGAAGGAATAGACTCCGAAGTGTCCCTGTTTGCAGATGATATGAAGTTGATGAGAAGAATTCAATCGGAAGAGGACCAGGCAGAACTACAAAGGGATCTGGACAGGCTGCAAGCCTGGTCCAGCAATTGGCTCCTGGAGTTCAACCCCACCAAGTGCAAAGTCATGAAGATTGGGGAAGGGCAAAGAAAACCCCAGACGGAGTACAGCCTAGGAGGCCAGAGACTGCAAACCTCAATCAAGGAAAAAGATCTTGGGGTGAGTATAACACCAGGCACATCTGAGGCGCACATCAACCAAATAACTGCTGCAGCATACGGGCGCCTAGCAAACCTAAGAACAGCATTCCGACATCTTAATAAAGAATCGTTCAGGACCCTGTACACTGTGTACGTTAGGTCCATATTGGAGTATGCAGCACCAGTTTGGAACCCACATTTATCCAAGCACGTAAAGAAGCTAGAGAAAGTGCAAAGGTTTGCAACAAGACTAGTCCCGGAGCTAAGGGGTATGTCCTACGAGGAGAGGTTAAGGGAAATCGACCTGACGACACTGGAGGACAGGAGAGATAGGGGGGACATGATAACGACATATAAAATACTGAGAGGAATTGACAAGGTTGACAGAGACAGAATGTCCCAAAGATGGGACACAGCAACAAGGGGACACAGTTGGAAGTTGAAGACTCAGATGAATCACAGGGATGTTAGGAAGTATTTCTTTAGTCACAGAGTAGTCGGGAAGTGGAATAGCTTGGGAAGCGATGTAGTGGAGGCATGTTCCATACACAGCTTTAAGAAGAGGTATGATAAAGCTCATGGCGCAGGGAGAGTGACCCAGTAGCGGCCAGTGAAGAGGCGGGGCCAGGAGCTATGTATCGACCCCTGCAACCACAACTAGGTGAGTACACACACACATTAACACTCACACACATACACTCACACACACACCCACACACACACACACACACTAACACTCACACGTGACGAGGTGTCAGAGTGGGCACCTGTGACGAGCGGGGTTCCACAAGGGTCAGTCCTGGGACCGGTACTGTTTTTGGTATATGTGAATGACATAGCGGAAGGGATAGACTCAGAAGTGTCCCTGTTTGCAGATGATGTGAAGTTAATGAGAAGAATTGAATCAGTCGAGGATCAGGCAGGACTACAAAGAGACCTGGACAGGCTACAAGCCTGGTCCAGTAACACGCCCCGATGGGATGGTGGCTAGCGCTCTTGCTTCACGCACAGAGGGCCCGGGTTCAATTCCCGGCGGGGCCGAAACATTTCGAAGTGTTTCGTTACACACACACACACACACACATATACATACAACAGGCCTAGTGTCTAATCGACATGTGCCTAGGACAAAATGGTAACTAACACACACATACACACGTAACAGGAAAGACACTGCAATGGAACAGAGAATAACTGACAGGGAGGCAACAACGAGTCATGGTACGTGACGAGGTGTCAGTGTGGGCACCTGTGACGAGCGGGGTTCCACAAGGGTCAGTCCTGGGACCGGTACTGTTTTTGGTATATGTGAATGACATAGCGGAAGGGATAGACTCAGAAGTGTCCCTGTTTGCAGATGATGTGAAGTTAATGAGAAGAATTGAATCAGTCGAGGATCAGGCAGGTCCAGTAACTGGCTCCTTGAATTTAACCCTGCCAAATGTAAAGTCATGAAGATCGGGGAAGGGCAAAAAAGACCGCAGACAGAGTATAGTCTAGGTGGCCAAAGACTGCAAACCTAACTCAAGGAAAAAGATCTTGGGGTGAGTATAATACCGAGCACATCTCCTGAGGCACACATTAATCAGATAACTGCTGTAGCATACGGGCGGCTGGCAAACCTAAGAATAGCGTTCCAATACCTCACTAAGGAATCATTCAAGACTTTGTACACCATATACGTCAGGCCCATACTGGAGTATGCAGCACCAGTTTGGAACCCACACCTGGTCAAGCACGTCAAGAAATTAGAGAAAGTGCAAAGGTTTGCAACAAGACTAGTCCCAGAGCTATGGGGATTGTCCTACGAAGAAAGGTTAAGGGAAATCGGCTTGACGACACTAGAGGACAGGAGGGTTAGGGAAGACATGATAACGACATAAAATACTGCGAGGAATAGATAAGGTGGACAGAGACAAAATGTTCCAGAGAGGGGACACAGAAACAAGGGGTCACAATTGGAAGTTGAAGACTCCTGAGTCAAAGAGATGTTAGAAAGTATTTCTTCAGTCATATAGTTGTCAGGAAGTGGAATAGCCTAGAAAGTGACGTAGTGGAGGCAGGAACCATACATAGTTTTAAGACGAGGTTTGATAAAGTTCATGGAGCAGGGAGAGAGAGGACCTAGTAGCAATCAGTGAAGAGGCGGGGCCAGGAGCTATGAATCGACCCCTGCAACTACAAATAGGTGAGTATAAATAGGTGAGTACACACACACACTAACAATCACACACACACCTGACGACACTGGAGGACAGGAGAGATAGAGGGGACTTGATAACAACATATAAGATACTGAGAGGAATTGACAAAGTGGACAGAGACAGAATGTTCCAGAGATGGGACACAGCAACAATGGGACACAGTTGGAAGTTGAAGACTCAGATGAATCACAGAGATGTTAGGAAGTATTTCTTCAGTCACAGAGTGTTCGGGAAGATGAATAGTTTGGGAAGCGATGTAGTGGAGGCAGGTTCCATACATAGCTTTAATTAAGAAGAGGTATGATAAAGCTCATGGCGCAGGGAGAGTGACCCAGTAGCGGCCAGTGAAGAGGCGGGGCCAGGAGCTATGAATCGACCCCTGCAACCACAATTAGGTGAGTACAACTAGGTGAGTACACACACACAGCAGAGGCGGGGCCACGAGCTGTGACTCAAGCTCTCCAACCACAATAAAGAAGGAGTTGCACTGCTAATTAAATTTCAGTGGAGTTTTGAAAAGACGAGAAGAATAAACAGATGAGTCAAATGACAGTCAATATTGGAGGACCCAAAGTAGTAGTAAATGAGATCTATAAATCACCCCAAAACACAGCACGTGAGCGAGACAAGAATATGAAACAATACTAAAATAATGTTGACACCATAGCAAATGGATGATTCCATAAAGATTAAATAATGTTACTTATCACGGAAGTTTTAAATCATAAAAAATAAAACTGAGAGAATTGGGATGCACATAGGGAGACGTGGAAAAAGATGATACAAGAGAAGCACATTTTATGTTAAACCCGGAGGTGACACCTCACACAAACAGGTCCCGCACAAACCTAACCCATGCATACATTTGTCCAACATCAAGGTAATTTGTTAGCCTGACAAAGAGCAAACTCTGTGTGTAAGCACATGAAAGCACTCAGGTTTTATTTCCTATTTTCACTACGGTATATATATATATATATATATATATATATATATATATATATATATATATATATATATATATATATATATATATATATATATATATATATATATAATAAAGAAGCGTGCTGAAAGAGGCTCCTGAACAACTAATGCACAAGTTCTGCCAGCTGTGAAGCATCGTGAACGAGCATGCTGGAGCCGGTTGTAAACACTGGTGAGCGAGTGTGTTGCCAGCCAGCCGTGAAACCTTTATGGCATCTTAAAGCCTGCTTGAGGCTCACGCCAGCTGGCAACCTCTAGGGCTACACAAATTACCCACGTCCCTCTCAGTACACAATAAAATCGATTTATCTAACTTTGTGTCAAGGGGAAAAAGACCAGCTTCCTGACGGAGGGTGGAAATTAAGAGGATCAATGAGAGGGAAAGAATGCTTAAAATATTGTGGCAACATTGAAAGGGGAAGGGAGGAAGGAGAGGAGGGTTGGGAGGGGAAGGGAGGGAGGGAGGGAGGGGCTGTTTGTAGGTTGCTTCTGTTGTCTCTGTTGCTAATGCATCTTGGGTTGCTGCATCCGTTGCTGCTGGTGCTGCTGCTCCCCCTGCTGTTTGTTTTCTTGCTGCTGCTGCTCCCCCTGCTGCTTGAGTTGCTGCCTCTGTTTCCCTGTTGTTTATACTGCCTTTGTTACTGCTGTTCTCTGTGTTGTTGCTGTCACTTTTCTGCCCTTGTTACCTCTCTTACTTCCCAGTACTTCGCTACTCCTGACATGAACGAGAATAATGAAGGGGAAATAATAACGAAGATAGAAAGGGATGCATAAAAATGCATGAGTTCCCTGCCTCAGGAATACATACGTGGCGTGAGTATCCTCGCGAGTCTCTCGTAGTACTGAGGCTGTGTGAGACAAACAAGAAAAAGCAGCATCAACGCCCACTGTGTCCACCATCACCACCACCAGGATTTACCATTTTTCCCCCTGAGTGTAATAATAGTGTTGGATCTGCCTGCCTCCCTCTCTATGCTGGGCTCAGATCTGATTACCTCCCATTTTCGAGGTGCTGTATGACCCCCTATTGGTTTAACTCTTCCCATAATCCTAATAATAATAATGATAATAATAATAATAATAAAAATAATAATAATAATAATAATAATAATAATAATAATAATAATAATAATAATAATAATAATAATAATAATAATAATAATAATAATAATAATAATAATAATAATAATAATAATAATAATAACAATAATAATAATAATAATAATAATAATAATAATAATAATAATAATAATAATAATATGTATTCTATTAGGTATAAATGTTTCGTTTACTGAGTTGTTATTATTGACAAAAAAAATCCTTTTAGGTATTTTGTCAGCTCATCAGTTATTTTATTCATAAGAAAAATAGCTTTCACAGTGACACAGTACACTTTCATAGTGACACATTACACTTTCATAGTGACACAGTACACTTTCATAGTGACACAGTACACTTTCACAGTGACACAGTATACTTTCACAGTGACACAGTACACTTTCATAGTGACACAGTACACTTTCACAGTGACACAGTACATGTTCACAGTGACACAGTACACTTTCACCGTGACACAGTATACTTTCACAGTGACACAGTACACTTTCCCCGTGACACAGTATACTTTCACAGTGACACAGTATACTTTCACAGTGACACAGTATACTTTCACAGTGACACAGTACACTTTCACAGTGACACAGTACACTTTCACAGTGACACAGTATACTTTCACAGTGACACAGTACACTTTCACAGTGACACAGTACACTTTCACAGTGACACAGTACACTTCACAGTGACACCCAGCCTCATGACACAGTACACTTTCACAGTGACACAGTACACTTTCACAGTGACACAGTATACTTTCACAGTGACACAGTACACTTTCACCGTGAACAGTATACTTTCACAGTGACACAGTATACTTTCACAGTGACACAGTATACTTTCACAGTGACACAGTACACTTTCACAGTGACACAGTATACTTTCACAGTGACACAGTACACTTTCACAGTGACACAGTATACTTTCACAGTGACACAGTATACTTTCACAGTGACACAGTATACTTTCACAGTGATACAGTACACTTTCACAGTGACACAGTACACTTTCACAGTGACACAGTATACTTTCACAGTGACACAGTATACTTTCACAGTGACACAGTACACTTTCACAGTGACACAGTACACTTTCACAGTGACACAGTACACTTTCACAGTGACACAGTACACTTTCACAGTGACACAGTACACTTTCACAGTGACACAGTACACTTTCACAGTGACACAGTACACTTTCACAGTGACACAGTACACTTGCGGGGGGCGTTGACCCCGAAACACAATGACAGACTTCAGGTAGGCACGCACACACACACACAAACACACACACACACACACATAACACACACACACACACACACACACACACGCACACACACACACACACACACACACACAAACACACAAGCAGGTATAACAGGAAGGGCACTGGAATGGATCAGGGAATACCTCAAAGGGAGGCAACAACGGGTCATGGTGCGTGGTGAGGTATCACAGTGGGCGCCTGTGACGAGCGGTGTACCGCAGGGGTCAGTCCTAGGACCAGTGTTATTCATGGTATATGTAAATGACATGACGGACGGGATAGACTCAGAAGTGTCTCTATTCGCGGATGATGTGAAAATAATGAGGAGAATCACATCGGAAGAGGACCAGGCAGGGCTGCAAACAGACCTGGACAAGCTCGACATCTGGTCTAGCAATTGGCTTCTAGAATTCAATCCCTCCAAATGCAAAGTCATGAGGATCGGAGAAGGGCAAAGAAGACCGCTGACAGAGTACAAGCTAGGCGGACAAAGGCTACAAACCTCGGCAAAGGAGAAAGACCTTGGAGTGAGTATAACGCCTAGCACGTCTCCGGAGGCACACATCAACCAGATAACTGCGGCAGCATATGGGCGACTGGCAAACCTAAGATTAGCGTTCCGTTACCTTAACAAGGAATCGTTCAAGACACTGTATACCGTGTACGTCAGGCCCATACTAGAATATGCAGCACCAGTCTGGAACCCACACCTGGTCAAGCACGTAAAGAAACTAGAGAAAGTGCAAAGGTTTGCGACAAGGTTAGTTCCACAACTCAGGGGTCTGTCTTATGAAGAAAGATTGAGGGAAATAGGACTAACAACACTGGAGGAAAGAAGGGTCAGAGGAGACATGATAACGACATACAAAATACTGCGGGGAATTGACAAGGTAGACAGTGACAGGATGTTTCAGAGAGGGAACACAGAAACAAGGGGACACAACTGGAAGCTGAAGACTCAGATGAGTGAAAGGGATGTTAGGAAGCATTTCTTCAGCCACAGAGTAGTCAAGAAGTGGAATAGTCTAGAGAAAGATATAGTGGAGGCAGGAACCATACATAGTTTTAAGACAAGGTATGATAAAGCTCATGGAGCAGGGAGAGCAGAGACCCAGTAGCGGACAGCGAAGAGGCGGGGCCAGGAGCTGAGTCTCGACCCCTGCAACCACAATTAGGTGAGTACAATTAGGTGAATACACTCATGGAGCAGGGAGAGAGAGGACCTAGTAGCGGTCAGGGAAGAGGCGGGGCCAGGAGCTAAGTCTCGACCCCTGCAACCACAATTTGGTGAGTACAGTTAGGTGAGTACACACACACACACACACTAATTCTCACATATGGTACACTAACTTTCACACATACACTAACTTTGACACACACACTAACTTTGACACATGATACAGTTTCACAAACACAAACACAAACTTTCAAACATAATACACTAACTTTCACACACACACACACACACACACACACACACACACACACACACACACACACACACACACACACACACACACACACACACACACACACACACACACACACACACACACACACACACACACATACACACACTAACTTTCACACACACACACACACAAACATTCAGACGGGGCCAGGAGCTATGACTCGACCCCTGCAACCACAACTAGGTGAGTACACACACACATGTTAAAGAGACTGGCTGGAGAGCTTTACTACTTCATGCTGCCATCTCCAACTTTAATCTCTGTTGCGTTCACTGAACCAAATATCATTGAGTTGGTGTAACTCGTCCAAGCTGTTGTTGTTCCACGCTGCTGTTCCACGCTGTTGTTCCACGCTGCTGTTCCACGCTGCTGTTCCACGCTGCTGTTCCACGCTGCTATCTCGTCCAAACTACTAACTTGAACTATATTTGGCAAACTTCAAGTGATGAACGATTTATTGAGGAAAAACCTTGTAACTTTTAAGTCTATGCTAAAAAATATGAGGCAGCCAGGAAAAAAATATGAGGCAGCCAGGAAAAAAATATGAGGCAGCAAAAATATGAGGCAGCCAGGAAAAAAATATGAGGCAGCCAGGAAAAAAATATGAGGCAGCCAGGAAAAAAATATGAGGCAGCCAGGAAAAAAATATGAGGCAGCCAGGAAAAAAATATGAGGCAGCCAGGAAAAAATATGAGGCAGCCAGGAAAAAATATGAGGCAGATAGGAAAAAAAAAAATGAGGCAGATAGGAAAAAAAAAATGAGGCAGACAGGAAAAAATATGAGTGTCTTGCAGCAGTTAGTGTGTTGAAGGTCCATTTCAGTGCTTCCTGGGAAATATAATAATAATAATAATAATAATAATAATAATAATAATAATAATAATAATAATAATAATAATAATAATAATATTAATAATAATAATATAATAACAATAATAATAATAATAGTGATACTACTACTACTACTACTACTACTACTAATAATAATAATAATAATAATAATAATTATAATAATAGCTGAAATACTAATGTTTATGTCCATTTTGATCAATGACGTTAATTTTGGAAGCCGATTTCATATATTTTGATTTTATATGATTGTCAAGCAATCACGTGAGACAAGATCACGAACGAGGTTGACGACGTGAGACAAGGTCATGAATCAGGTTGACGGCATGAGACAAGGTCACGAACGAGGTTGACGACGTGAGACAAGGTCATGAACCAGGTTGACGACATGAGACAAGGTCACGAACCAGGTTGATGACGTGAGACAAGGTCATGAACCAGGATGACGACATGAGACAAGGTCACGAACGAGGTTGATGACGTGAGACAAGGTCATGAACCAGGATGACGACATGAGACAAGGTCACGAACGAGGTTGACGACGTGAGACAAGGTCATGAACCAGGATGACGACATGAGACAAGGTCACGAACCAGGTTGATGACGTGAGACAAGGTCATGAACCAGGATGACGACATGAGACAAGGTCACGAACCAGGTTGATGACGTGAGACAAGGTCATGAACCAGGATGACGACATGAGACAAGGTCACGAACCAGGTTGATGACGTGAGACAAGGTCATGAACCAGGATGACGACATGAGACAAGGTCACGAACCAGGTTGATGACGTGAGACAAGGTCACGAACCAGGTTGACGACGTGAGACAAGGTCACGAACCAGGATGACGACGTGAGACAATGTCACGAACCAGGTTGACGACGTGAGACAAGGTCACGAACCAGGATGACGACATGAGACAAGTTTGCTGCATGAACATGAGAAACACCAGAGCTCTTGCCCACTGATGGCCATGGCCATGGCCTGGCCTGGCCTGGCCTGGCCTGGCCTGGCCTTGACATGAAGAACCCTTCACACAACCACCGACTGATGTCCGCCCTCTCTGTGAAGGTAAAACCCACCACAAACACACACACACACGGGACCAGGAGCTATGAATCGACCCCTGCAACCACAACAAGGTGAGTACACACACACAGAGGTAATAAGGCTGAAAAAACGTAGGAAAGCTCACGAGAATAAGCCAGGAAATCTGTGAGGATCTGAATAAAAATTGAAATTGGTTTTCTCTGTGGAAATAGATACATTATCAGAGAATCAAAGAGGGAGAGAGTGCGTCACTGGGACCAGATAATATCAATTCATGGGTTCTGAGAAATGGGGCGGAAGCACTGTGTAAACAACTAGTCCCAACCTTCGAC
>WNWK01009026.1:37500-47500 GCA_009830355.1 Cherax destructor
CCTCAAACAACACTTCTCTGCACTACTCTATAATCTACCCTTACCTCATCCTGGGGATGTACCACAGCAACTCACCAAAAGCTAATAATAACTCAACAAAAAGTGCTGGACAACACACATCTTTACTCTTAGTTAACATTCACTACTGCACATACTATATATACAGGACAGTCCAGTCAAATGTAAACTCTGCTGTGATTCTTCCTTAATAGTTGCAGAAGAACTCACAGGCATAATACAAGACAAAACAAAATGTTTAATATCCTTTGGATCTCAAACATTTGGAAGCCTCTTGCTTCCAAAGGTACCCTATCTTCCAAAGGCTTCAAAGCTACTGTTACAAAGCACCTCCTTACATTATTGTGATCATGACAACAATATATTACAATAAAAATAACCGTAAGAACCTCTTTTTCTTATATTCATGTATATCCGAGTTAATATCAGTAGTTATAGGTTCATTTTAAGGCTGTGCGGACCTCTCTGCATAACCAGGGACTTTCAACCAGGTATTCCACTAGAGGATGGAACGCCACAATACCGTGACTGCAACATTGCACAAATAACCAGCAAGTAAGAAACTTATGACGACGTTTATATTTGACTTGAACCATTAAATATTCACACTATTGTGACTAATTAATGTCTCGTGTCTGACCATAAAAAGTTGCCATAATTCTCATTCTCTCACCTGTGGGTAATTTGTGTCTGCCAGTAATGTCAACTAATCCTATATCAGTTGGGTGATGTACATTGTAAATATAAAGTTTAGTATTATTGTTATTATTATTATTATTATTATTATTATTATTATTATTATTATTATTATTATTATTATTATTATTATTATTATTATTATTATTATTATTATTATTATTATTATTATTATTATTATTATTATTATTATTATTCCCTATTGACTAGATGGTCTTAATGGTCTGGCTTCCTGGCTGTGTACGTATGTGTGGATCTGTGTGCATCTCTGTGTACATGTGTGTGTATCTCTGTGTGCTTGTACTCACCTAATTGTGGTTGCAGGGGTCGAGACTCAGCTCCTGGCCCCGCCTCTTCGCTGTCTGCTACTGGGTCTCTGCTCTCCCTGCTCCATGAGCTTTATCATACCTCGTCTTAAAACTATGTATGGTTCCTGCCTCCACTATATCTTTCTCTAGACTATTCCACTTCCTGACTACTCTGTGGCTGAAGAAATGCTTCCTAACATCCCTTTGACTCATCTGAGTCTTCAGCTTCCAGTTGTGTCCCCTTGTTTCTGTGTTCCCTCTCTGGAACATCCTGTCCCTGTCTACCTTGTCGATTCCCCGCAGTATTTTGTATGTCGTTATCATGTCTCCTCTGACCCTTCTTTCCTCCAGTGTTGTTAGTCCTATTTCCTCAACCTTTCTTCATAGGACAGACCCTGAGTTGTGGAACTAGCCTTGTCGCAAACCTTTGCACTTTCTCTAGTTTCTTTACGTGCTTGACCAGGTGTGGGTTCCAGACTGGTGCTGCATATTCTAGTATGGGCCTGACGTACACGGTGTACAGTGTCTTGAACGATTCCTTGTTTAGGTAACGGAACGCTAATCTTAGGTTTGCCAGTCGCCCATATGCTGCCGCAGTTATCTGGTTGATGTGTGCCTCCGGAGACGTGCTTGGCGTTATACTCACCCCAAGGTCTTTCTCCTTTGCCGAGGTTTGTAGCCCTTGTCCACCTAGCCTGTACTCTGTCAGCGGTCTTCTTTGTCCTTCTCCGATCTTCATGACTTTGCATTTGGTGGGATTGAATTCGAGAAGCCAGTTGCTAGACCAGATGTCAAGCTTGTCCAGGTCTGTTTGAAGTCCTGCTTGGTCCTCTTCCGATGTGATTCTCCTCATTAATTTCACATCATCTGCGAACAGAGACACTTCTGCATCGGTGTGTGCGTGTCACTGTGTAGCGTGCCTGTGTGCATCACCGTGTGCGTGTCTCTGCATCTCTCTCTGCTTGCTCTCACGTATTGACCTACTCACCTATATGTGGTTGCGGGGGGTCGAGTCTCAGCTCCAGTGAGTGCGCCACTGCGTGTGCACAGCTGCGTGTGCGTGTACTCGCCTAGTTGCACTCAATCAGCTGAGCATGTACGGGTTAAGTTACAGCTGATTAACCCGACCAGATAATACTAATTTCTGGCCTCCAGGTCACCCATCATACCTACTTTCGAAACTGCGTATGATGTTTACCTCGTCCACCAGGACGTCTACGGCGTTCCAATACAATCTGCCTTCCCCTCTCCTCTTTCCTTCCTCCTCCCTCTTCCTTCCTCCCTCCCCTCTTCCTTCCCTCCCTCCCTCTTTCCTTCCCTCCGTCTCTTTTCTTCCCTCCTCCCTCTTTCCTTCCCTCTCTCCTCTTTCCTTCCCTCTCTCCTTTTCCTTCTCTCCTCTTTCCTTCCCTCAAGTTTCTAGCTGTTTAAAACGTTCTACATCATCTGGATTCCATTTCACTCTTCTAGATCATATTTGTAAGAGAAACTTTCTCTTATTCCAGATATCTTCTTTTTTCCGTCGTCATATTTTCTGTTTTCAAATTGTCATCTGGTATCTTCCTAAGACATGTTCCTTACATTTGTTTTTCTCTCTAATGTCTTATGCGGCTGCGTTGTCTCACCTCAGACAACAAGGTATTCGTTAGCATTTTTAAGACTGTAGGTGCGGACACCACCATGGTGGTGGTGGTGGTGGTGGTGGTGGTGGTGGTGGTGGTGGTGGTGGTGGTGTGTGGTGTGGTGGTGGTGGTGGTGGTGGTGGTGGTGGTGTGGTGGTGGTGGTGGTGGTGTGGTGGTGGTGGTGGTGGTGGTGGTGGTGGTGGTGGTGGTGGTGGTGGTGTGGTGGTGTGGTAGTGGTGGTGGTGGTGTGTGTGGTGGGGTCTGGTGGTGGTGATGGCTAGTAAACTGGTGGTGGTGTGAGTGAGTGGTGAGTAATGATGGATGGTTAGAGAGAGAGAGGGGATGGACGAGGGGAGACAGAGAGGAGAAGAGAGAGAGAGAGAGAGAGAGAGAGAGAGAGAGAGAGAGAGAATACCAGTTCGTAGTCACATGTGCAGAGCTCACCCATTTCCACTCAACGATTTTTCTTTGCGCTAGTGGGGCTCCAGCTCCTGGACTCTCAACACACACTGGCCGGCATTAATGGCTTCTGACCTCTTGAACAGGCCAGGAATAATCACCTCATTCAAAAAATAAATTACAAACACAGTTTCAATTACTCTTCCAGACCTTCAATTACAATTATCTGATAAAAAATAACTAACAAATTACATTTACAATTACACCACATTTTATTCTAAATTATTTTCCTGAATTACATGAAATTGTCTCCGATGTTTGAAATCGCTGTTAAACATTATAAATAATTAAGGAAAACATCTGATTTCATATTTTATAATTAACTCTAATTACTTACATTATGTAATTAGTTACATTACGTACATGATGTACGTAATATTTGGTCCAAAGATCCGGCAAGATTTCAAGCGACTAGATAGGCTTCGTTGCAAGTAATGTTGTTTACTGTGTTACATCTACGACATAACGCTCAATGATGCTCTTTTGTTTTTTAGCTCACTACAATTCAGAGAGGAAAACTGCGCCTCAATGTTGAACAAAAGTGGAAGAATTGTTGCGGCGAGTTGTTGCAATGAATTGTTGCAGTGAGTTGCTGTAGTGAGTTGTTGCAGTGAATTGTTGCAGTGAGTTGTTGTAGTGAGTTGTAGTGAGTTGTTGTAGTGAGTTGTTGTAGTGAGTTGTTGTAGTGAGTTGTTGTAGTGAATTGTTGCAGTGAATTGTTGCAGTGAGTTGTTGTAGTGAGTTGTAGTGAGTTGTTGTAGTGAGTTGTTGTAGTGAGTTGTTGTAGTGAGTTGTTGTAGTGAGTTGTTGTAGTGAATTGTTGTAGTGAGTTGTTGTAGTGAGTTGTTGTAGTGAATTGTTGTAGTGAGTTGTTGTAGCGAATTGTTGCAGTGAATTGTTGTAGTGAGTTGTTGTAGTGAGTTGTTGCAGTGAGTTGTTGTAGTGAGTTGTTGTAGTGAGTTGTTGTAGTGAGTTGTTGTAGTGAGTTGTTGTAGTGAATTGTTGTAGTGAGTTGTTGTAGTGAGTTGTAGTGAGTTGTTGTAGTGAGTTGTTGTAGTGAGTTGTTGTAGTGAATTGTTGTAGTGAGTTGTTGTAGTGAATTGTTGTAGTGAATTGTTGTAGTGAGTTGTTGTAGTGAATTGTTGTAGTGAGTTGTTGTAGTGAATTGTTGCAGTGAATTGTTGTAGTGAGTTGTTGTAGTGAGTTGTTGCAGTGAGTTGTTGTAGTGAGTTGTAGTGAGTTGTTGTAGTGAGTTGTTGTAGTGAGTTGTTGTAGTGAGTTGTTGTAGTGAATTGTTGTAGTGAGTTGTTGTAGTGAGTTGTTGCAGTGAATTGTTGCAGTGAGTTGTTGTAGTGAGGTTGTAGTGAGCTGTTGTAGTGAGTTGTTGTAGTGAGTTGTTGTAGTGAATTGTTGTAGTGAGTTGTTGTAGTGAGTTGTTGCAGTGGAATTGTTGCAGTGAGTTGTTGTAGTGAGTTGTTGAGTTTTTGTTAGTGAGTTGTTGTAGTGAGGGTTTTAGTGAGTTGTTGTAGTGAGTTGTTGTAGTGAGTTGTTGTAGTGAGTTGTTGTAGTGAATTGTTGTAGTGAGTTGTTGTAGTGAGTTGTTGCAGTGAATTGTTGTAGTGAGTTGTTGCAGTGAATTGTTGCAGTGAGTTGTTGTAGTGAGTTGTAGTGAGTTGTTGTAGTGAGTTGTTGTAGTGAGTTGTTGTAGTGAGTTGTAGTGAATTGTTGTAGTGAGTTGTTGTAGTGAGTTGTAGTGAATTGTTGTAGTGAGTTGTTGTAGTGAGTTGTTGCAGTGAATTGTTGCAGCGAGTTGTTGCAGAAAGTTGCGAAAAAGTTGTTGCAGAAAGTTGCGAAAGAGTTGTTGCACAGCGTGTGAAATAGTGACTTGGTTCAATACCAGTACCGGACGTGATTCACATCAGAATATACACTCACGTTCTACACGACGTGTACTCACCCTCCTCTTGTCATCAGTCCATCATTGTGCCCCAGTTTTATAATGTAATTTAAGCAGGCATAAGCGTGACAGGTCGATTACAATTACTTTTTAATTTAAAAGTTCAATTACGATTGCAGTTACTAAAAAAAAATGCAATTCCTTACGTTCAGCTTCAATTACGATTGCTCCAAGTGTGTTGTTGAGTCTGCAACACCTCTCCACTTCCTTCCACTTCGCTACTGTCCTGAGAGACTGATAAACTACTTCCATCAATAATCCCCTGTGTACTTGGTCCTCGTATTGTAAAGTCTTTCCTTATCCGCTTTATCAATTCCTCAGAAAATTTTATTCATCGTTATCATGTTCACCTTCTCAGACTTCTATTTTATGTTGGTTAAATTCAGTTTCTTTCATCATGCCTCATATTGTACCCGTCTTAGGTGTGGGACAAGTACGGTTGCAAATCTTTGCTGCTTTTCCAGGCTTTAATAAGTATATGAGTAACCCGTGCATAGGAGAATGAAACTTATGATGGGCTCCAAGATGGTGCTGCATATTTTAAGATGGACTTGACACATACTGTGTATGGAGTAATTAAAAAAACTTGCTAACCTTGCATATTGATCTCTTACAGCCACTATTTTGACCACTTTTGTAACATATCTAAGTCTTCCTGGAGGCCCAAATTGGCCTCTATTCGTATTTTTCCCAACAGGTTTACATCAGCAGAGACATAGGGTTTGATCTCATCTGGCAAGTTATTTGCACATCAAAAATTAATAACTCTAGTACTGACCCTTCAGGGCCAACTTGACACTTTCTCCCGTACTATCGCTCTTTTTTTGTCTTTCAGGTAGACTTTTATATCTTGTTTGACATCTCTTCTTATCTCAGCTTCCTGTCCAAGACTGTCGATCATTCTTTGAGGGAGAATTACGTCAAACACTTCTTTGCAGTTTAGGAAGATGCAGTCTACCCATCCTTGCATTTCTTGAATTATATCGGCAAGTCTGTAACTTGATTCAACTCAGTAACTTCATTAATCTTAGTAACTCCAGCAGGTTAGTCAGACAGGATCTCACATCTCTAAATCCACGATGGTTTTCACTGACGAAGTTCCTCTCTTGCCAGTCTTCTCCATTACTTTGGAAAGCATTGTTCATCAGTCATACCAACCTGTAAGTTTAGTACCATCTATGTATTACCTTCCTAAATATCGTGATTATATCTGGCCGCTCCCAGTTAATCATTAGTTGTTCTGTCTCTAGCGACTTGTTTAACATCTACTCTCTACATTCTCCACCTGACTCTCCCCCCTGACTCATATACTCTTTGCCCAGATAGATCTGTTTGTGACTTGGTAAAGTCTATTGTGTGAGCGAAACGTAGTCACTGAAGGATCGTATTATACCGCATTTATGACTATTTATCCATTATTTTCTCTATGTCCAGTTTCTTTATTATCATCTTCACCTGTTTCTTTATTATCATCTTCACCTGTTTCTTTATTATCATCTTTACCTGTTTCTTTATTATCATCTTTACCTGTTTCTTTATTATCATATTCACCTGTTTCTTTTATCATCTTACCGTTTCTTATTATCATCTTTACCTGTTTCTTTATTATCATCTTCACCTGTTTCTTTATTATCATCTTCACCTGTTTCTTTATTATCATCTTCACCTGTTTCTTTATTATCATCTTCACCTGTTTCTTTATTATCATCTTCACCTGTTTCTTTATTATCATCTTCACCTGTTTCTTTATTATCATCTTCACCTGTTTCTTTATTATCATCTTCACCTGTTTCTTTATTATCATCTTCACCTGTTTCTTTATTATCATCTTCACCTGTTTCTTTATTATCATCTTCACCTGTTTCTTTATTATCATCTTCACCTGTTTCTTTATTATCATCTTCACCTGTTTCTTTATTATCATCTTCACCTGTTTCTTTATTATCATCTTCACCTGTTTCTTTATTATCGTCTTCACCTGTTTCTTTATTTCATTCCTGTTTCTTATTATCATCTTCACCTGTTTCTTTATTTATTCTTGCTGTTTCTTTTATCTATCTCACCTGTTTCTATAATATCTTCACTCTTTTCTTTTCTTCCTGTTTCTTTATTATCATCTTCACCTGTTTCTTTATTGCGTGTAGGTTTCCTTGTGTGGGCTGATGTGTCATTGTTACTCTTATCTGGCATCACTGCGTCCTCTATAAATACGTCTTCACTCTTTCTGCTTTGTTCTTCTCATGCCTCTCTGTTAGTAGTTCTTCCTGTCGTCTACTGTTAGTAGTCCTTCCTGTTGCCTACTGTTAGTAGTCCTTCCTGTCGTCTACTGTTAGCAGTCCTTCTTGTTGTTTACTGTTAGCAGTCTTTCCTTCTCGGACCCTCACAATCGCTTCCTTCTCATGGCCATGAAACAGTTTCACTTTTCTTTTAGCCTTCTCTCAGTTATTTTCACCTTTTCTCTAAGCTTCCTTTTGTAGTCATGTCTGTGGCATTTTTGCTTGCTTCTCCGTTTTCTTCTGTCCTGTGTTCCATATTCCACATTATTCTGGCCCTGCTTTGGACTCCTTAGAGACCTGGTTGATCCTTGGACTATATTTTGTCTTCTCTTGTCTGGTATAAATCTTTTCCTTGCTTCTTTACACAGTATGTCTATTATTTCCATCATTTCCTGGGGTATTTTCTTAGTTCCTTTTTCCAGCGAATCTCTTTCAAGACATTTATCACACCTTCATAGTCTCCCATCATTCATGTTCTTAAAACTATGTATAGTATTACGAACACAGGTAATAATGGCCCGTTGACCTGGTCGTAATGGGTTTGGAGCGAAAATAAACACAGCAGTAGTATTTAACTTGTATTTTCCTTCTCCAGTTATATATAGTTATGTACACTTATGTACACTATGTACAAGAGTTGAAATATAAGTGTACCACACGGTGAATAAGGCAAAGACAACAGCCTGAGAGAGAGAGAGAGAGAGAGAGAGAGAGAGAGAGAGAGAGAGAGAGAGAGAGAGAGAGAGAGAGCGCACCGTGCTTAACCAGCTGCTATGCGAGTCTGGCAAGTGCTGACTGTGAGTGAAACCACGTCATCTCAGCACTTGGCAGGCCCACCTGTGATTGGTTAATGAACCAAGGTACTGATTTAACGATGGGTACCCTTACCGTTAAACCCTTAGCACCTGGTTCGCTGGTTGGGAGGTAGCCTATATGGGAGTGTGTACATGCTCCGAATAAAGTGTAACATACTCTTTGCATGACACATATAGAGACTACCTCCACCACTTCTTTGTCGAGGTCATTCCACTTTTTGACATCCCTGAGATTGAACAAATAATTCCTGACGTTCCTGTGGCTTGTGTCTTTATTTTCCGACTGTGCCCCTGATTACCTGTTTCCCGCCTCTCAAACAGCCTATACTCTGTCCCAGGGAAGATATGTTGCTATCATGTCTTCCTTGATCCTTCTGTCCTCCAGGGTCTTTAGATTCATTGCTATTACTCCGCTTTTTGTACCTCATGCCCCTTAGCTCGGGCACTGAGGTTTCTTAACATGCTTTCTCAAGTGTGAGTTGCATGCTGGTGCTGCATATTCCAAGATGAGCTTAATGTGTGTGTGTGGAGGGGGGAGGGGCGAGGAGGGGGAAAGGAAGGCTGCCATCTTCACAAGGTACGAGACTGGGAAAGATTGTTGACCTGCTGGGTGAAAGATAGACTAATAATATTACATTTGTAGCCAAAACGAAGGCCAGGAAGCAGCCTTGAACCGGCTCTTTCAAAGACGGCAATTTCGAGTCATTTTCCTGACGCCGAGTGACACAGAGACCACGCAGACTACACATCAGGCAGCACAGCAGAGTTCACGTGGGAGCCAGCAGCCTGGTTATGCCCCTATCGACTCGGAAGGCAACCCACCCCTCACTGAAGAAGCTATTTTGAACCGTGTATCCATCATTCCCGCTAGTATTACCGGGTTCTGTGACGGAGGAGCGAGGCCAACTACGGTGCAGTGCTAACGTATCGTTAATATATCCACGGGAACGAGAGGAAATATGCGATATGCTGGTGAGAAATCACCGACCAGCAGGCTCAGAATCTCGGTTATTTTTGTCGCACTTCAAACCCACTGGAGTGAGGCAGACAGGAGGTTGCGTGTGTGTGCAACACAACTCGGCTCACTCCTCTTACAAAATGAATATTTCATTACTCGCTCAATCTCTTGGGAAAATTTTATGGTGCATTTTCTAGTATATTATTGGCCTCTGCTTCGTGAGTCCAGCGTGAGGGACATGAGAATTTCTCTCTTTTATTTACCCACTGAGTTACATAAGAAGGTCGTGACACAGCTCAGGCAGGACACAGAGAAGTGTCTTTATGCAATCCGGGAATTACTGCTCCGCGGCTCACCTGGTAAGGCAAGTAAAGCCTTGTTGTTTGTCGTCTGAGAAGGAGTGGCTGAGTGGGCGAGCCTCGGCATACGCGTTATACCGTTCTTGATCCAGGTGAATTGTTTGAGTCTACCTCTAGTGATACAACTGTCACCATCCCGTTACTGTTAATATCTCGTCACTGTCACCATTTAGTCACTGTTACCATCCTATCACTGTCACCATGTCGTCACTCTCACCATCCCATCACTGTCACCAGCCGGCCACCTTTGCACCACAATTCTTCACGCCAGACTGATCACCATCATGGTGGTGCACTCCACTGACCATCACCATCATGGTGCACTTCACTGACCATCACCATCATGGTGGTGCACTCCACTGACCATCACCATCATGGTGCACTTCACTGACCATCACCATCATGGTGGTCCACTACACTGACCATCACCATCATGGTGCACTTCACTAACCATCACCATCATAGTTGTGCACTACACTGACCATCACCATCATGGTGGTGCACTACACTGACCATCACCATCATGGTGCACTA
>WNWK01009026.1:52500-72500 GCA_009830355.1 Cherax destructor
ACAATTCTCTGGACCTTCAGTCTTGTTACAGTTCTCTGGACCTTCAGTCTTGCTACAATTCTCTGGACCTTCAGTCTTGTTACAATTCTCTAGACCTTCAGTCTTGTTACAATTCTCTGGACCTTCAGTCTTGTTTTAATTCTCTGGACCTTCAGTCTTGCTACAATTCTCTGGACCTTCAGTCTTGTTACAATTCTCTGGACCTTCAGTCTTGTTACAATTCTCTGGACCTTCAGTCTTGTTACAATTCTCTGGACCTTCAGTCTTGTTACAATTCTCTGGACCTTCAGTCTTGTTACAATTCTCTGGACCTTCAGTCTTGTTACAATTCTCTGGACCTTCAGTCTTGTTACAATTCTCTGGACCTTCAGTCTTGTTACAATTCTCTGGACCTTCAGTCTTGTTACAATTCTCTGGACCTTCAGTCTTGTTACAATTCTCTGGACCTTCAGTCTTGTTACAATTATGTGGATTTTCAGTCTTGTTACAATTCTCTGGACCTTCAGTCTTGTTACAATTCTTTGGACCTTCAGTCTTGTTACAATTCTCTGGACCTTCAGTCTTGTTACAATTCTCTGGACCTTCAGTCTTGTTACAATTCTCTGGACCTTCAGTCTTGTTACAATTCTCTGGACCTTCAGTCTTGCTACAATTCTCTGGACCTTCAGTCTTGTTACAATTCTCTAGACCTTCAGTCTTGTTACAATTCTCTGGACCTTCAGTCTTGTTACAATTCTCTGGACCTTCAGTCTTGTACAATTCTCTGGTCCTTCAGTCTTGTTACAATTCTCTGGACCTTCAGTCTTGCTACAATTCTCTGGACCTTCAGTCTTGTTACAATTCTCTGGACCTTCAGTCTTGTTACAATTCTCTGGACCTTCAGTCTTGTTACAATTCTTGGACCTTCAGTCTTGTTACAATTCTCTGGACCTTCAGTCTTGTTACAATTCTCTGGACCTTCAGTCTTGTTACAATTCTCTGGACCTTCAGTCTTGTTACAATTCTCTGGACCTTCAGTCTTGTTACAATTCTCTGGACCTTCAGTCTTGCTACAATTCTCTGGACCTTCAGTCTTGTTACAATTCTCTGGACCTTCAGTCTTGTTACAATTCTCTGGACCTTCAGTCTTGCTACAATTCTCTGGACCTTCTCTGGTTTACGTAAGTTTCAAGACTACTCCACGGCTCATCACTCAGCTTTCCTTCATGTTTCGTTCCATGGAGAACAACTTTCCTTTCTCTCCGCTGTTTATATTCCCTTGAGTATCTTGTACGTTGTAATCATATCTCCTGTAACACTGTTCTTCTAGAGTCGTGAGGCTCAACTCTTTCAGTCTTAGCAGCGTCTGTTTCTCAGTTCTTTAAGCAATTTTGTGAAGAATCTTTGATCTTTTTTATATATTTTTTTTTGTGATCCTCTTTAGAAAGACAGCGCTTAGTTGATGGTGGATCGAGCCTCCACCCCTCCTAGCGCTGAATAACCCTCAGCAGTTTACATAAAATGATGGCATGCAAAGGCTCCACACTGGTGCTGGGTATTCGGGAGTCGGTCTTATATACGAGGAAACTGACGATATACTTTGAATTCTACACAGTTTTATAAAATATATTCTTATGTATGTTAGCCTGACATAGAATGCCAGGTAGTACCTTGTCTTACCAATACTCTGATTCTGATTTATGTCATTGTTGTGGCTGGAACAACACAACGTGTGGTGGCTGGAACAACACAACGTGTGGTGGCTGGAACAACACAACGTGTGGTGGCTGGAACAACACAACGTGTGGTGGCTGAAACAACACAACGTGTGTGGCTGGAACAACACAACGTGTGGTGGCTGGAACAACACAACGTGTGGTGGCTGGAACAACACACAACGTGTTGTGGCTGGAACAACAATACGTGTGGTGGCTGGAACAACACAACGTGTTGTGGCTGGAACAACACAACGTGTGGTGGCTGGAACAACACAACGTGTGGTGGCTGGAACAACACACAACGTGTGGTGGCTGGAACAACACACAACGTGTGGTGGCTGGAACAATAATACGTGTGGTGGCTGGAACAACACAACGTGTGGTTGCTGGAACAACACAACGTGTGGTGGCTGGAACAACACCCAAGGTGTTGTGGCTGGAACAACACAACGTGTGGTGACTGGAACAACACAACGTGTGGTGGCTGGAACAATAATACGTGTGGTGGCTGGAACAACACAACGTGTGGTGGCTGGAACAACACCCAACGTGTTGTGGCTGGAACAACACACAACGTGTGGTGGCTGGAACAACAATACGTGTGGTGGCTGGAACAACACAACGTGTGGTGGCTGGAACAACAAACAACGTGTGGTGGCTGGAACAACACAACGTGTGGTGACTGGAACAACACAACGTGTGGTGGCTGGAACAACACAACGTGTGGTGGCTGGAACAACACAACGTGTGGTGGCTGGAACAACACAACGTGTGGTGGCTGGAACAACACAACGTGTGGTGGCTGGAACAGCACAACGTGTGGTGGCTGGAACAGCACAACGTGTGGTGGCTGGAACAACACACAACAGAGTCTGCAAAGTTTGTTCTGGACTATTGTTCCATTGTTAGTAATATTGGTAGAATTACCGACGAAATGCTAGGTAAAACCACACAGATGCAACGAATGTAACATTTTATATTGTGGCCACTATATAAAATGTCACATTATTTGCATTTGTGACCCCTTAGCCAACAGTTCGTGTCTTAATAATGTCTAAGGCTGCACCGAAATGCTTTCTAAAGATCCCTCTCTATATTGTGGGTTGACTGTGAATTGTGTAATATTCTTTTATGATGGACAACGTCGAAGGCCTTTCTTTTGGTGCAGCCTATGAATACACATTGTACCCGAGCGTGTCTTTCATGCCTAATGTCCGGGGAGTGTACCAAAGAATTTAACCAGATCTGAAGTGAGGATTTATATCGTCTTTGAAAGAGTTTTGATGACCTGAAAACAAGGTCCGTTTCCTCAAGGGGGTCCGGAGACCTTCCCCATTACTTGGCATTTTTGGGACTCTGGTCTATAATCTAGTTTCTTTTTTGTCTAATTTTTAAAAGAATTTTTTTGTTATAAATGTTTTGACTGTTTTTGAAGAGTCTGCTAGAGCTGTGTCTATCGTGTTAGTCTATTTCGTCTATTTTGTTAGCCTCTTTCGTTTATTTTGTTAGTCTATTACGTGTATTGTGTTAGTCTATTTCGTCTATTGTTTCTAAGCTGCGTATTTACTAGGTTAAATTAACAAGCCCTGATTTTCATAGTCTGTGTTACATGTTATGTGTGAGAGAGAGAGGGAAGAGAAGAAGAGGAGGGAGAGAGGAGAGGAGAGAGAGGAGAGAAGGGGAGAGAGAGAGAGAGAGAGAGAGAGAGAGAGAGAGAGAGAGAGAGAGAGAGAGAGAGAGAGAGAGAGAGAGAGAGAGAGAGAGAGAGAGAGAGAGAGAGAGAGAGAGAGAGAGAGAGAAAGAGACTATTTCAATGGCCTACTTTAGCTCCTCCCTGAATGCTATCATTGCACTCTGACCTTCACAGGTACAAGAGGAACACAGCAGTGACCAACCAGTGGTACCTGCGGTATCATGGCAGGACACTTGCTACCCCCTACTGCGAACACAAACTATGACGGTATCAGAGACGGCGTGACGCCCATACTGGAACACTTCCAGAAAGCGTGACGCTAATACTGAAACCCTTGCAGAGAACATGACACTACTACTGGAACACTTCCAAAGAACATGACACTACTACTGGAACACTTCCAAAGAACATGACACTACTACTGGAACACTTCAAAGAACATGACACTACTACTGGAACACTTCCAAAGAACATGACACTACTACTGGAACACTTCCAAAGAACATGACACTACTACTGGAACACTTCCAAAGAACATGACACTACTGCTGGGACACTTAAAAAGAAAATGACGCTACTACTGGAACACGTCCAAAGAACATGAAACTACTACTGGAACACTTCCAGAGAACATGACACTACTACTGGAACACTTCCATAGAACATGACACTACTACTGGAACACTTCCAAAGAACATGACACTACTACTGGAACACTTCCAAAGAACATGACACTACTACTGGAACACTTCCAAAGAACATGACACTACTACTGGAACACTTCCATAGAACATGACACTACTACTGGAACACTTCCATAGAACATGACACTACTACTGGAACACTTCCATAGAAAATGACACTACTACTGGAACACTTCCAGAGAACATGACACTACTACTGGAACACTTCCATAGAACATGACACTACTACTGGAACACTTCCAAAGAACATGACACTACTACTGGAACACTTCCATAGAACATGACACTACTACTGGAACACTTCCAAAGAACATGACACTACTACTGGAACACTTCCAAAGAACATGACACTACTACTGGAACACTTCCAAAGAACATGACACTACTACTGGAACACTTCCAGAGAACATGACACTACTACTGGAACACTTCCATAGAACATGACACTACTACTGGAACACTTCCAAAGAACATGACACTACTACTGGAACACTTCCATAGAACATGACACTACTACTGGAACACTTCCAGACAACATGACACTACTACTGGAACACTTCCAAAGAACATGACACTACTACTGGAACACTTCCAGAGAACATGACACTACTACTGGAACACTTCCATAGAACATGACACTACTACTGGAACACTTCCAAAGAACATGACACTACTACTGGAACACTTCCATAGAACATGACACTACTACTGGAACACTTCCAAAGAACATGACACTACTACTGGAACACTTCCATAGAACATGACACTACTACTGGAACACTTCCAAAGAACATGACACTACTACTGGAACACTTCCATAGAACATGACACTACTACTGGAACACTTCCAAAGAACATGACGCTACTACTGGAACACTTCCATAGAACATGACACTACTACTGGAACACTTCCAAAGAACATGACACTACTACTGGAACACTTCCAAAGAACATGACACTACTACTGGAACACTTTCAGAGAACATGACACTACTACTGGAACACTTTCAAAGAACATGACACTACTACTGGAACACTTTCAGAGAACATGACGCTACTACTGGAACACTTCCAAAGAACATGACACTACTACTGGAACACTTCCAAAGAACATGACGCTACTACTGGAACACTTCCAAAGAACATGACACTACTACTGGAACACTTCCAAAGAACATGACACTACTACTGGGACACTTCCAGAGAACATGACGCTACTACTGGGACACTTCCAGAGAACACTTCATGATGATGTTCATACCATTAACCAGAACTGTGAGAGCGAGGTTCTGTCAAGAGCCAGGCGCTCGAAACTTTCAAGAGAGTCAACTAAGAAGCTTGTATGGTATTCAAGACTCCTCTCGTACTCGGTCGAGAGCACTGGGCCTGCATCACCGAATGTCAAACCCAAGTTTGCTCACAGCTTCTTGAATGCTGCACTCTCTTCAATTACCCGTCCACAACCCCCATCCCGTCTGCAACTTTTGCACCAGGAACACGAGAGTTCAAGACATACCTCGAGTCTCGACCCTTCCTGACTGATGGCTGTGTAGATCTGAACGTTTCCGGGATGTGTATCCACGGTGTTACCAGACACATTATCTACGCTGCGTCTGGGTAAATATAAACTTGTCTGTGTAGATGTAGCTTGATCCAGCCTTATCGAAGTTAATATAAATAAATTATTTGTGAATTTACAGAGAGCGTTCAGAAACTGACGTTTGGAATCACCTAAGAAAATGGACGTAAGTTGATAGATGAGTTTTACAGAGATGGCAGAGAAGCTGGTCATGCCTCACGGAACGGGTGAGACTCGAACCCGTGGCAGGTGAGTCCTAAAATATACAGGCCAGTGCGTTAACCACTTGGCCAGCTGACTCATATAAGATCCATCCAACTATGTATATTTCTGTACACCATAGAGAGGTTAGCATGGGCCACCACTGTGACCACAAAGTCAGCGTGGTTGTGGCGTGCTCTAGCTCAAGTCTCCTCAAAGCCGCCATCGTGACTCACAAAATCGTAATGATGTGATTGCAAACTCGTTATTTATGATCCTGCAAGTACATGTATTACTTATAATGCTGTAAGTACACGTTACTTATGATGCTGTAAGTACACGTTACTTATGATGCTGTAAGTACACGTTACTTATGATGCTGTAAGTACACGTTACCTATGATGCTGTAAGTACACATTACTTATGATGCTGTAAGTACACGTTACTTATAATACTGTAAGTACACGTTACTTATAATGCTGTAAGTACACGTTACTTATGATGCTGTAAGTACACGTTACTTATGATGCTGTAAGTACACGTTACTTATGATGCTGTAAGTACACGTTACTTATGATGCTGTAAGTACACGTTACTTATGATGCTGTAAGTACACGTTACTTATGATACTGTAAGTACACGTTACTTATAATGCTGTAAGTACACGTTACTTATGATGCTGTAAGTACACGTTACTTATGATGCTGTAAGTACACGTTACTTATAATGCTGTAAGTACACGTTACTTATAATGCTGTAAGTACACGTTACTTATGATGCTGTAAGTACACGTTACTTATGATGCTGTAAGTACACGTTACTTATGATGCTGTAAGTACACGTTACTTATAATGCTGTAAGTACACGTTACTTATGATGCTGTAAGTACACGTTACTTATGATGCTGTAAGTACACGTTACTTATAATGCTGTAAGTACACGTTACTTATAATGCTGTAAGTACACGTTACTTATGATGCTGTAAGTACACGTTACTTATGATGCTGTAAGTACACGTTACTTATGATACTGTAAGTACACGTTACTTATAATGCTGTAAGTACACGTTACTTATGATGCTGTAAGTACACGTTACTTATGATGCTGTAAGTACACGTTACTTATGATGCTGTAAGTACACGTTACTTATAATGCTGTAAGTACACGTTACTTATGATGCTGTAAGTACACGTTACTTATAATGCTGTAAGTACACGTTACTTATGATGCTGTAAGTACACGTTACTTATAATGCTGTAAGTACACGTTACTTATGATTCTGTAAGTACACGTTACTTATGATGCTGTAAGTACACGTTACTTACATTGCTGTAAGTACACGTTACTTATAATGCTGTAAGTACACGTTACTTATGATGCTGTAAGTACACGTTACTTATGATGCTGTAAGTACAAGTTACTTATGATGCTGTAAGTACACGTTACTTATGATGCTGTAAGTACACGTTACTTATAATGCTGTAAGTACACGTTACTTATGATGCTGTAAGTACACGTTACTTATAATGCTGTAAGTACACGTTACTTATGATGCTGTAAGTACACGTTACTTATAATGCTGTAAGTACACGTTACTTATGATGCTGTAAGTACACGTTACTTATGATGCTGTAAGTACACGTTACTTATGATGCTGTAAGTACACTTTACTTATGATGCTGTAAGTACACGATACTTATAATGCTGTAAGTACACGTTACTTATGATGCTGTAAGTACACGTTACTTATAATGCTGTAAGTACACGTTACTTATGATGCTGTAAGTACACGTTACTTATAATGCTGTAAGTACACGTTACTTATGATGTTGTAAGTACATATGTTACGTATGGTAATTATGTCTGGCAGCAAGACCCATATATTTCTTACTTCTCAAGATGTAAGCTACCACTGACGCGTGCACCTGAAGACGGCTGGCTGGATCTCGGGCCTTTCACTAAAAGCATCCCAAAAAATCTAGCGGCTACATTAATCTTATTATAATATACTTCATGAAGCGATAAACCGGTGAGGGTCATTTGACGCAGGGTGTTGCGGATGCTCGATCCTCCGCCCGCTAATGGCGGCCCAGTGTCTGACCAGGCAAGCGGAGAGAGAGAGAGAGAGAGAGAGAGAGAGAGAGAGAGAGAGAGAGAGAGAGAGAGAGAGAGAGAGAGAGAGAGAGAGAGAGAGAGAGAGAGAGAGAGAGAGAGAGAGAGAGAGAGAGAGAGAGAGAGAGAGAGAGAGAGGATAGAGAGAGAGATAAAAAGGTTTTCAAATGAGCTGTTGTAGGCAACAACTCTTAGCTTGTAAATAAAGTTAGGAACTCTAAACCCTGTGTAAAGAGAGAGAGAGAGAGAGAGAGAGAGAGAGAGAGAGAGAGAGAGAGAGAGAGAGAGAGAGAGAGAGAGAGAGAGAGAGAGAGAGTAGCAGCAGGGATGGAAAGTTATGCAAATTTGCCTATTTGTCTACCTTGAGTGTGTCTTAGTTCCTCCTCCGTCGTGTCTGTGAGTGCTTCCTCGGGAAAACCAGAAAGAATCTGCTTCCATGTTGCAGGATAGAGCAGTGGCTGTCAGGGACAGTTGCAACCGAGCGCTCACTTGATGAGTCCCGCTCCCGGAGGTGTGGCTGTCAGGGACAGTTGCAACGGAGCGCTCACTTGATGAGTCCCGCTCCCGGAGGTGTGGCTGTCAGGGACAGTTGCAACGGAGCGCTCACTTGATGAGTCCCGCTCCCGGAGGTGTGGCTGTCAGGGACAGTGGCAACCGAGCGCTCACTTGATGAGTCCCGCTCCCGGAGGTGTGGCTGTCAGGGACAGTGGCAACCGAGCGCTCACTTGATGAGTCCCGCTCCCGGAGGTGTGGCTGTCAGGGACAGATGCCACCGAGCGCTCACTTGTTGAGTCCCGCTCCCGGAGGTGTGGCTGTCAGGGACAGCTGCAACCGAGCGCTCACTTGATGAGTCCCGCTCCCGGAGGTGTGGCTGTCAGGGACAGCTGCAACCGAGCGCTCACTTGATGAGTCCCGCTCCCGGAGGTGTGGCTGTCAGGGACAGCTGCAGCCGAGCACTCACTCGCTGAGTCCCGCTCCCGGAGGTGTGGCTGTCAGGGACAGTTGCAACGGAGCGCTCACTTGCTAAGTCCCGCTCCCGGAGGTGTGGCTGTCAGGGACGGCTGCAGCCGAGCACTCACTCGCTGAGTCCCGCTCCCGGAGGTGCTCATTCACTGCTCTGCAAAATCGAACATTTTTTTTTTGTTTCCACCTTTTTGAGTGTGGGGCTTTTGTCTTTATTGTTTGTTATTGTTGTGTGCTCTCTTTATTGTTTGTTATTTTTAATATTTATTATTATTAAAATTATTATTATTGCTATTATTATTATTATTATTATTATTATTATTATTGCTATTATTATTGCTATTATTATTGCTATTATTATTATTATTATTATTATTATTATTATTATTATTATTATTATTATTATTATTATTATTATTAGTGTTGTTGCTTTCGTGGTCGATTTTGTTGTTGTTACTCCGTGGTACAAGGCAGTCAGTCTGGAACAGTCTGAGTGTTGTTCCGAGGTAGAACAGGAACAACGCAGGTGGTATCCCTCGCTGGAAGGTAGACTTCCATCATTCCCGGTTGGCTCTCGTTCCCACCTGCCACTGAAGACATTTTGAGAAATGCTCCTTGAGTAACGAGATATGATTAATGGTGTAAAAACACACGCAAAGAAAAAGTGAACTTTCTAATGGTTAAGACCTTTCTCATGCAAGAGGCATTATCAAGTATAGGAAATATATACAACACACACACACACACACACACACACACACACACACACACACGTTCAATTCCCGGTGGGGCAGAAACATTTCGAAGTGTTTCCTTACACACACATACACACACATACATACAACAGGCCTAGTGTCTAATTGACATGTGCCTAGGACAAAATGGTAACTAACACACACACACACACACACACATATATATATATATATATATATATATATAAATGTATGGAAGAGGGTAAGGTACCTAGGGATTGGCAGAGAGCGTGTATTGTTCCTTTGTATAAAGGCAAAGGGGACAAAAGAGAGTGCAAAATTATAGGGGAATAAGTCTGTTGAGTGTACCTGGTAAAGTGTATGGTAGAGTTATTATTGAAAGAATTAAGAGTAAAACAGAAAGCAGGATAGCAGATGAACAAGGGGGCTTTAGGAAAGGTAGGGGGGGTGTAGACCAAGTGTTTACAGTGAAACATATAGGTGAACAGTATTTGGATAAGGGTAAAGATGTTTTTGTGGCATTTATGGATTTGGAAAAGGCGTATGATAGGGTAGATAGGGGGGCAATGTGGCAGATGTTGCAGGTGTATGGAATAGGAGGAAGGTTACTGAAAGCAGTGAAGAGTTTTTATGAGGATAGTGAGGCTCAGGTTAGAGTGTGTAGGAGGGAAGGGACTATTTCCAGTAAAAGTGGGCCTTAGACAAGGATGTGGATGTCACCGTGGTTGTTCAATATATTTATAGATGGGGTTGTAAGAGAAGTGAATGCGAGGGTCTTGGCAAGAGGTGTTGGGCTAAAAGATAAAGAAGCAAATACAAAGTGGGAGTTGTCACAGTTGCTTTTGCTGATGACACTGTGCTTATGGGAGATTCTGAAGAGAAGCTGCAGAGGTTGGTGGATGAATTTGGTAGGGTGTGTAAAAGAAGAAAATTGAAAGTGAATATAGGAAAGAGTAAGGTGATGAGGATAACAAAAAGAATAGGTGACGAAAGATTGGATATCAGATTGGAGGGAGAGAGTATGGAGGAGGTGAATGTATTCAGATATTTGGGAGTGGACATGTCGGCGGATGGGTCTATGAAGGATGAGGTGAATCATAGAATTGATGAGGGGAAAAGGGTGAGTGGAGCACTTCGGAGTCTGTGGAGACAAAGAACCTTGTCCATGGAAGTAAAGGGGGGAATGTATGAGAGTATAGTTAACCAACGTCTTATATGGGTGTGAAGCATGGGTGATGAATGTTGCAACGAGGAGAAGGCTGAGGCAGTGGAGATGTCATGTCTGAGGTCAATGTGTGGTGTGAATATAATGCAGAGAATTCGAGTTTGGAAATTAGGAGGAGGTGCGATTACCAAACGATTGTCCAGAGAGCTGAGGAGGGGTTGTTGAGGTGGTTTGGACATGTAGAGAGAATGGAACGAGACAGAGTGACTTCGAGAGTGTATAAATCTGTAGTGGAGGGAAGGCGGGGTAGGGGTCGGCCTAGGAAAGGTTGGAGGGAGGGGGTAAAGGAAGTTTTGTGTGCGAGGGGCTTGGATTTCCAGCAAGCATGTGTGAGCGTATTTGATAGGAGTGAATGGAGGCATATGGTTTTAATACTTGACGTGCTGTTGGAGTGTGAGCAAAGTAACATTTATGAAGGGATTCAGGAAACCGGCAGGCCGGACTTGAGTTCTGGAGATGGAAGTACAGTGCCGGCACTCTGAAGGAGGGGTGTAAATGTTGCAGTTTTATAACTGTAGTGTAAAGCACCCTTCTGGCAAGACAGTGATGGAGTGAATGATGATGAAAGTTTTTCTTTTCGGCCACCCTGCCTTGGTGGGAATCGGCCGATGTGTTAATAAAAAATAAAATAAATATATATATATATATATATATATATATATATATATATATATATATATATATATATATATATATATATATATATATACAGTGCGAAAAGGTAAATGTATCAAGTATAGAAGAGGTGATGTCAGGTGCAAGAGATGTCAGGTAACGGGTAAAGTCAAGCATAGTGAGGTATACACTTGAGGTCACGTGAGATTAAGGGAGTGCTGGCAGAGGGTGAGAGGTCAGGTCCTGGTAATCTGTGAGTTTTGTATCGAAGCAAAATTGTTTGCGGGAAAGGTCTTCCCTTGTTTGTGTTATTGTATGAGTAACGCGAATGGTTGCAGATTCTAAACACCGCCGTCCGTCTCTGTCATTCTCTTGTTATAGTGAAGGCACTTATATTCCAGTTCATAAAGTGGGAGTGTGTCGCAGTGCATTGCGTGCATTCTGCGTGTTGCCTTATCTGCAGGCATGTTCATGTTCCTGTTAACGGGTGTCTAAATCTGTTTGTTTCACCTATGTACACAAGATCGCATCTCCCACTTGGGATGCTGTGAGCCTGCTGTAACTGTTACTGGTGGGGATGGGTGCCCTAGTTAGCTTTTGTAGTGAGGTCTACCATGCTCGTGTTAACTGTTCAGAGTTGAGGGGTGGCTGAATTCGCTGACTGTCCAGCGGGCAAAGTCAGTCAGCGATCAGTGGTGTTTTTCTTTCTTGGATTAGTGAAGATACTAAGAACTTTGTTCCTGCAGGAGAGGATGGCGCGTTTAGGAAATTTCAAGGCAGAAAAGGCTCTCTCATTGTAGTTTTGTCCTTCAAGAAGGTCCTCACTGCTACAGATCCTGCAGGCACGTATAAAGAAACTTATGGCCATATTTCTTTTGCGTTCTTTGTGGTCATCCTGAGAGTAATAGCAGATTAAGCCATCTTTATCGGTGAGTTTTCTATAGACTTATATATTGAAGGTTATCATTATCTCTGATAAGAAGGATATTCATAAAAAGCTGGGAGAACTGATGTCTTACTTTTGTGAACTGAATGACCAAGACCTCATCGGCGTTCCCAAGCCAGGTAATGTGACGGGTAATGTTATCTGCGAATCTGTCCCCATGAAGATGTTCATGGTAAAGGGTTTGCATATCTTGTTGAGTGGGGAACCCATAGCTTTCTCATTTTTTTTTAATAAAAATTATCCTCGAACGAAAATAGGCTGAAGGTCACAAACACAGTTCGATTAAGTCAAAGAAAATTTTGCTTGGTAAGGTGGCGCTGAAGGACCCTGAAGGTGGAATTGCGAAGAAAGTTGAATTCTTATTCAATAGAGACTCGAGTAAATAGGAAAGCGACGTCCAGACTAGCGAGTTTCTTGTCTGTGATAGTGAACTTACCCAAACAAGTGAGGAGATCTGAATATTTTAGGAATAAGGTACTGGTGATATGCAGGAGCTTAGAAAAGTGTTTGCCAGAAGACCAGCGAGTCTTTAAGGTGCACTGCCGATACCAGAGGTACTAAGGCGTAATTATATTACCGCAGATTTGTGAATTTTTGGTAATCCATAAATGTTGCAGGTCTAGGGTAGGTAACAGATTATTTCACTGTGTGATGGCTAAGGTAACGAAGGTTTTGGTGACTTTGTTCAGTTCCTCATCATAGGTACTTATTGTGAAAAATTTAACAATACTTGGGAAAAAATCAAGATGTACGAACACAGAGCTCCAAAGGTTTCACATTCAAGTAATTGAATTTCAATACAAGCTTCTATTGTGACTCTGCAAAGATCGTAGCGCCATTCTCTTTCTGTCCTCGCATTGTGCACCATTTCATACTCAACCCTCCGTTTCATTTTAAGTCGTTTACACTCTGCTATGTGTCGTAACAATCAGAGTTTGTAAGAACGAAGGGAGAAAGCTTTTCCACCACTGTTCCTGTGGTATATTAAGCTTCCGACTGACACCACATGTTGCAACCTCTAAACTAAGAACAAATGTTTCTTGAAGGTTTTGAACTATTGCTGCACTAACAGCAGCTCCCCTGAGCTGACAAGTAAGACACATGCGCAACAGTTCGGTATCTTTATTCCGGAACGTTTCGCCTACACAGTAGGCTTCTTCAGTCGAGTACAGAGGAGGCAGCAGAGACAGTAGAGATGAAAAGACGATGTAATCAGTCCATAAATCTTGAAAAGATTGATGGACTGATTACATCGACTCAAGGCTGAGGGACTGATTACCTCAAACTCCTCTTGTTCTTTACCATTCTCCTATGTATGGACTAATGAAGCCACTGTGTGGCGAAACGTTTCCTCATTAAAGATACCCAAGTGTTGCACATGTGTCTTAGTTATCATCTTGTCAGTATTGTAAACAATTATCATACTCCTCTTGTAGATACATTCAGTGCTGACTCACGACATAGTAATGACACAGTTGCAAACAAACCACAAGTGACTTACACCCTGGCCAGGAGCTGTACAACTCAATCGCCATGGGTTCAACCCCCACCAGTTCCCTGGTTTGTTTCTTCTAGTGCTGATAAATTTTCGCTTCTACCCACGAATTGATTGCCCACGTTGTACATTCTTACCGTACTTCTTCCTAAACTATCACTGACGGGATTTTGTGGAGTTTTGATCAAACAAAACTGGATACACGGACGGTGTGTTGCTACTCTGTTCTGTGTTGTAGTTACACAGTGGTATTAAAGGCTATGTTTCCCTGTCATATTCCATGACACAAGATGGTATGTGAATATGTGTCAGCCTGAGCTGGGAGACTTCAGCACGACAATGAAGGCATCGTCAAGGATTCCGGGAAGGTCTCATCGGCTACGGAAGCATCAAAGGTTTCCTTCCGTGAAAGCTGCAGTTACTGTCACCTGGTTTTAGAATGAGACACTTGTACAACATTTGGAAATCTTTATCGAGGAATAGTGTCGCCAGCCAGTAGCTTTTTCAGTCCAAATACAGAGAAAAACGGTGAAAGACGAGGAGGAGAATGAGGTAATCAGTCCCTGGGCCTGGAGTCGATGTGTTCAGTGCATCAATCATGAGAAAAGAACAGCATATGCTCGGGGAAGTGGCTCATATGCTGCAGTCAGGTGAGTAGAAGCAGCAGCAGGCGGAGTCTCCAGTGGACATATCCACTAGTGTAAGTATGTCATGTCTGTAGGTTAGGCGAGAGTAGAAGTCCCTGTATCAAGTTCCCAGGATGTTGCAGTGTCTGACAGATGTGATGCAATGTTGCAGTGTCTGACAGATGTGATGCAATGTTGCAGTGTCTGACAGATATGACGCAATGTTTCAGTGTCTGACAGATGTGATGCAATGTTGCAGTGTCTGACAGATGTGATGCAATGTTGCAGTGTCTGACAGATATGACGCAATATTTCAGTGTCTGACAGATGTGATGCAATGTTGCAGTGTCTGACAGATGTGACGCAATGTTGCAGTGTCTGACAGATGTGACGCAATGTTGCAGTGTCTGACAGATGTGACGTAGTGCTTTACAAAACGGACAAGTTGTGTCAACATTTGGAAATGTTGCACAAGTGACTTGTCACCTGGTTGCTGCATCAGGAGGAGGAGAAGGAGGAGGAGGAGGAGGACGAGGAGGAGGAGGAGGAGGAGGACGAGGAGGAGGAGGAGGAGGAGGAGGAGGAGGAGGAGGACGAGGAGGAGAAGGAGGAGGAGGGAGGAGGACGAGGAGGAGGAGGAGGAGGAGGAGGAGGAGGAGGAGGAGGAGGAGGAGGAGGAGGAGGAGGAGGAGGAGGACGAGGAGGAGAAGGAGGAGGAGGAGGAGGACGAGGAGGAGAAGGAGGAGGAGGAGGAGGAGGAGGAGCATATGTGGAGAATTAGGAAGCTACAGGAAGAGATGAGGTAGAGGGTAGGCAGTATTGTTTTTATTACCATCATTAGGAGCCAGTAATGCTGTGAGGTTGGCAGGGCAGGGGAAGGGAGAGGATGGGGAAGAGAGGTGGTGGTCTGGCGTAGGTGTCTGACCGAACTCAGGAAAAGGTGGCTGGGAAGAGAATTAATTTGGTGGTTGGGTAGTGTTGGGGAAATATTGGAGTGGGTGGTGTTGGGAGTGTGTTGGCAGGGGCAAGACGGTAGGTGAGATAGTCAGATGTATGGGGCAGTATATGGAAGGAGAAGAGGAAGTAGTTGATGTAAGGGAGACGTTATGACAGGTCTGGGTTTAACAAAAGAACATAAGAAAGAAGGAGCACTACAGCAGGCCTACTGGCCCATGCTAGGCCAGTCAGAGGGTTGGGTTTGAGAAAGACCTACCCAGTACAGGCCAGTAAGCCTGCTGCAGTGTTCCTCCTTTCTTATGTTATTATGTCCAAGTCACACCCACTCAAGAAGGAAGGAGTTGACTCACCGGCCCAAGCCGGTCAGGTCCAACTCACACCCACTCATGTATCTGGCTAACCTCTTTTTAAAACTACACAACGTTTTAGCTCCTGATTCCAATTTCTCCTTCAGCAGCTGCTGTCTTCTACTTCCCTGTTGCTCTCTCTTGTCTATCATTCCATTTTTTTATTCACTCCCTCATCTAGTCTCTCTGTATATTCAGTTCGTCTTAGTCGAGGCACCACGTATTTTCTTCACAGTTTTTTTTTATTTTCAAGTTCCCTATTTCTTCAACTATCTCGTTGCCAGACGTATGACGGCTGGTTTTTATAAACTTGTTTGTTATGTAAGTTTATATAACTTTGCCTAACTAAACCAAACTTAAAATAACGAAAATAGTATTTGCCAAATTACAAGAAGCGTTAATAATTTAACGATGGATACGACGTGAGAAAATTAACGCAATGAAAATGACAGGTTACCCGACAATAGGGACAGTAGGGACAGTAGGGAGAGTAGGGGCAGTAGGGAGAGTAGGGAGAGTAGGGAGAGTAGGGGCAGTAGGGACAGTAGGGAAAGTAGGGACAGTAGGAGAGTAGGGGCAGTAGGGACAGTAGGGGCAGTAGGAGAAGTAAGGACAGTAGGGACAGTATTTCATATGACATTTACTTATTTCAGAAAATTTGTCACTTACCTTATCTCTTCCACTCTCCTGTAATTGCTGCGAATCTCCCATTTTTTACCCCTCACACCCCATCTCTCCTATTTTGATTTGCCTCTAGCTTCCCAGTGACCTAAAATAGTCAGTGACCTAAAATAGCCAGTGACCTAAAACCATTAATAATCACCATATTTCATCTCTTACCTGTCTATCCCAGCTGTTTTCTTCCCCTTGTGTCCATCGTTTTCCTTGCTGTGTCTCTTATCTCTCATGAACACTCTAGACTCCTGTGAAAAAGTTTACTGAAAAGTCCGTTAAAGTTCCATTCTCTCCTCCCTCAGTCCTCTACTTTTCCTCTTATTCTCTCGTCCACCTCTACCATTCCCTGGGTCTGTACTTCTGTCATTATAATCCTTCTCTTGCTTTTCGGCTTCACCCTCATCAATTTTCCCTCTGTCTCACCCAGGACAACAGTTACCATCACCTCCAATTTCCTTTTCTCATTTTCCTTCACAATTTAGCAACACCAACGTCTAATTATTGCCATTTCCTTCCATCTCTCCCTCTTCTATGTTATTCTCCCTTCTCTTTTTTTTACCCTGCTTCTTTGTATATCCTTCTTTGTCCTTCCCTGCCTCACAGTCTACTTCCCTCACCCTTATACAAGAATTAGGAAACTGGATGTAGCTGAGTCTGGCCAGACACTCATCCTTCAGCTTCATTATCTTTCCAGACCATGGAGCTGAACTCTTCTCCAGGCCGAGAGACTGACCACCTCATTTATCCAAGGTTGATGGACTGACTACATCATCACTAGTACACCTCCTGCCTCTGTTTTCGACTGAAGAAGCCTACTGTGCAGGCCCAACGTTTCAGTAATAAAGATACTCAGCTGCTGCACATGTGTCCAAATCTTCAACTTGTCTGTATTTCATAACATTTACACCATTAATACCACCCAGTTTCTCCATACTTGCGTCCAGGAGAGTGATGCTGTGGGCATTATTCTTGGTCCTCTCTTAATTTTGCTGATGTTCTTCCTTTGTGTCACTGTATGTCACCTGTACCGTGGTTTACTATCTCTCCTACGTGGCTAGCATACTTGGTGTTTGAGGAATTGTGGTGTGGCTAGCATGATTAGTGTATATGAGGGATTGTGGCGTGGGTAGCATGATGGGTGTATGAGTGATAGTGACGTGGCTAGCATGATTGGTGTAGGAGGGATTGGGGTATGGCTAGCATAATGATGTATGAAGGATTATGACCCGGCTAGCATGATTGGAGTATGAAGGGCTGTGGTGTGGCTAGCATGATTGGTGCATGAGTGATTGTGGCGTGGTTAGCATGATTGGTGTATGAGAATCAATGTTTAGACGTAGGTGTCGTGTGTGTGGGTGTTGTGTATGTGGGTGTTGTGTGTGTGGGTGACGTGTATGTGGGTGTCGTATGCGTGGGTGTGGGAAAACGGGAGAGGCAGTGTGCTATTTCCATTTTATTTTCTTGCTTCTGGAGGTATTATGGGTGGGTGGGTCATGCTGCCGTCTCGGTGATGGGAGTCCTTGCTGGATCCCATGTGTGGTGTTGGCTGGGCTCCAGGGAGGAGCACCAGGAATCCTTTTCGGAGTTGCTATGTGCGTTGGCTGGGCTCCAGAGATGGACACCTGCAGTCTTTGCGGCGCCCGTGTGTTGGCTGGTGTACAGGGGACACCAGGAGTCCTGGTGGAGTTCTGTGAGTGCGTTGGGAGGCACACAGAAAACTTTTGAAGAATCTGCTGACTGTCCACCCATTCTTCCTGTCCAAAGTTTTTAAGGTGTTGCCACTGTCATGATCACGGCAGAGTACCGTCAGTCCATCCATGGGCGTCACTGCCGCTCTCTGTATGGGCATGACCGTCAGTGTGGGCGTCACTGCCGCTCTCTGTATTGGTGGCTGCACTTCGTCGTTACCCCCAGCGAGTGCTAGGAGGGTAAAACCATGGTAATATATCACACTGGGCTTGTGGTGACGTAGACGTCAAGAGAATATTTCTTTCCTCGCGTTCTTTAAAGAAACCTTCCCTCTCTTGTCCACTGAAGGAAGCCTCTTCCTATTTTCTCCTTCCTAGGAACCCTCCACCTCCCTCCTTCCTGGGAATTCTCGTCACTTTTCCTTCCGAGGAATTCTATGAAGGAGCTCTACCTCCTCCCTTCTCTTCCACGTGACCCTTCTTCCTTATCCTTCCAAGGAACCCTCCTTATCCTTCCAAGGCACCATCCTTTCAAGAAACCTTCCTTCAAAGGACCCCTTCTCACTTATCCTTCAAAGGATCCCTTCTCACTTATCCTTCAAAGGAACCCTCCTTCCAAGGATCCCTCCTTTTTCTTTCAAGGATCCCTAACCCTCCGCATTCCTTTCAAGAATGCCCTCCTTCCTCGTCCTTGTAAGAATAAGGAATCCATCTCTCTTTCTCTCTCTCTCTCTCTCTCTCTCTCTCTCTCTCTCTCTCTCTCTCTCTCTCCTCTCTCTCTCCCTCCCTCTCTCGGGTTACAGCGGAAGATCAACTTGGATAGGATCAAGATCTTTCGAGACTTACCTAAGAGAGATTCTGGAAAGGACTGTCCGCAAGAAGCCTGGAGGAGGCGAGAGAGGAGGCGGAGGTGGAGGAGGCGGAGGTGGAGGAGGCGGAGGCAGGCAGGAGGTAGGGACTGACGAAGAGGGAAATTGTTGCCTCGGACTTTGCGAATGTATTCAGCAAGGGAGAGAAGGGAACACCCAGCACGGATACATATTTTTCCATGTGAAGGAGGAGTCGAGGGACAGAGAGAGAGAGAGAGAGAGAGAGAGAGAGAGAGAGAGAGAGAGAGAGAGAGAGAGAGAGAGAGAGAGAGAGAGAGAGAGAGAGAGAGAGAGAGAGAGAGAGAGAGAGAGAGAGAGAGAGAGAGAGAGAGAGAGAGAAGAGAGAGAATAACTTGCTTAATTCAAGGGACACTGAGGGATAGTTTCAGAAACAAGGGAATTTAGTTTTAGGATGAGAGACGAATAGTGTCGGTGCTGGGAATAGTTAGTGCAAGAAACAAAGATGTTTAGTGGCATGAAAAAAAAACCAGTTAATCCCAGGAACAAGGAAAGTTTGCTCCAGTAATAGAGAGAGATTCCTCCTAAATAGGGAGGGTTAGTTCCAGTAATAGGTAGGTTTGTTCCACAAATAGGGAGGATTTGTTCCAGTAAGAGAGATAGCTCTTTTTTTTTAGCAAAATTGAGGGCTCCAGTAAAAGGATGATGTTTTTTCATTAATAGGGAGAATTTGTTCCAGTAATAGGGAGTAAGAAGCTATACTGAAAATTCAGATCAGACAATGCTCCAGGTTGGACCAATGTGTCGTTTAAAGTGTCATCTTGAAATCGTAGGTTAATAGTGAAGTGTTCCAACTAGAGTATAGTGACTTTTCGTCTCCAGATGAGAATGCTGAGTCTGGAACGGAGTAAAAGAGGATTGTACAGAGGATAGC
>WNWK01009026.1:77500-79923 GCA_009830355.1 Cherax destructor
GTGGGTCCAACTTATTGGTCTCGGTAATAGGAGCAATACAAAGTCTCCTTCATGAATTTGATTGAGTCTAAACACCGTTTCACAAAGGGTCGTTCCTGCCTGATAAATTGGCAGACAGTGGTAAAGATGGTGTCATTGTTTATTTGGATATTAGTAAAGACTTTAATAGAGTTATGGCTGGGCATTATATAAAGTACGTATAATATTAATGGTATACAGTGCCAACAAGTTGATGAATTAGACACCAGTGCAACATCTGGGTAACTTTCTCATGAAGACGTTTCGCCTTTGCTTGAGTGATCAAGACCTTCAAAGCTGAGATACTGATAGCCTCATCTTCCACTATCATCCGCATATAACCTCTGTAATGAATTGAAAAAAACATCTGATTGGAGATGCGTCTTCATAACGAAGACACCCAGGTGCTGCACATGGGCCATATTCTTCATTATATTTATGCTTTCTTCTGGAACAAGACATGGCTGACTCATTGGCAGCAGCAACTATGCATAAATGGGGTGAAATCTGAGTAGGGATCGGCTGTAGTGGTGTTCCACAGGGGTCAATATTGGGTTGCTTGATGTTCACAGTGTACATAAACGAACTAGACGAGGGAATATATATATATATATATATATATATATATATATATATATATATATTATATATATATATATATATATATATATCAAATACCACTATGAAAAAAATGAGGAATTTCCAAGCCTTCATGGACTATTCTCACATTATCAAGGAACTTTGATAGTTCCTTGATAATGGTGAAATAGTACGCTTATATTCCCTATTTTTCATATGGTTGTTTTTCATATTTTGATATCACTCTGATTACTGTGATCTTTTATATATATATATATATATATATATATATATATATATATATATATATATATATATATATATATATATATTTTTACGCTCACAGGCGTAACAAATACCAAGCCAGCAAATATATTTTCAGAAAGGCGTTTAAGTACATATAAGAAATATTTAGATTATTGTTGTGTTAGGGTCAGTGGAAGCTGCAGAGTAATGTAAACACACATCATTCGTTAATCTTGTAAAAAGACAACATTATCACAACCTACAAAGTCGATAAAGAACGTAACTAACCAGAAGACGAAAAAAAAAAATTGCAAGTTCTCTTTATTGAAAATTTCAAGCCGTAATAAAGAGCGTAAAATAACCAGAAGACAAAGAAAAAGAAGAGTTTTTTTTATAAAAAATCTGAAGTCGGGCGAATATTACTTAAGCGTTCACTGTTAAAGTATTTGATCGTCTGGGCTTGACATCACGAAGTAAAGATAAGTGAAGTCATGTGTATGGACGGTGAAGTTTCACTTGAATCACACTGTACAGTTCTGGTTTGTCATATTACATTAATATATCATATTATAAACGACCTAAAAGACTGATCATATTCTATCAAAGCTGAGGGACTGATCACCTCAAAATTGCTTCTCCACTTCTACCATCTCCAGAGTTATAACTGATACCCACATGTGCAACCTTGGGTATCTTCATCGAGGAAACGTTTCGCCACAGATGAAGCCACTGTGGGGCGAAACGTTTCCACAATAAAGATACGTACCCAAGCGTTATACATCTTCTACAGCGTTATAACTGACTGTATTCGACAGAAGAAAATAAAGACACCTACGCGATGCTCATGTGTCTTACACAGCAAACATTAACGTCCAGGATAAACACACAGATAAATACCATGTATCATGATCCCTAAGATACGTGAATAACATTGAAGTTACACACACACGGAAAAAAAAATATGAGGGATTAGAGTGACGTGTACAAATGGATGTAATACATTATTAAAAATGTGGTATCAAATACGGAACTCCCAACAATGAATTTAAATTGAACAAATTCGTATTTGAACAGGATAGAGAATATATTGTTTTAGTAATAGAGATAGTTGAATAAAGAGAGAGATAATGGCAACTAAGAGGAGTTGAATAGAGAGAGAGGTAATGGCAATGAAGACGTGTCTAGTGTACTCCCTGTGGACTGAATCAAGATGCCCCCTATTGAGCAACTTTACCAGCAGCTTAAGGAGGAATTGAGGGTAGCGAAGCTTGAGATACGGGATTGACGGAGGAAAACAAGAGGATTCGTAGTAGTCCTCCTGTTTAGTCCTCAGGTCAAGAAGGTAACCTGGGCGTGGCCGGAACAGGGACAAATTGAAGATCAAGAAGACGAATGGAGGTAGTAACGACGAAGAAGAAAGAGACTGCTGTGGAAAATTCGAACTCCTTTTCTGTGCTTCCAGACGAATGTGAGTCGACTACTGGGAACGTCGACGAACTGTACCAAGGAAGGTAAAAACATTTTTTTGTTGGGGAAGCCCAAATTAGAAAATGGATGGGCCTTTCTTGAAAGATAGGGTA
>WNWK01009027.1:0-60000 GCA_009830355.1 Cherax destructor
TGTGTGTGTGTGCTGTGTAGCCACACCCGTGTGTGTGTGCTGGGTAGCCACACCTCTGTGTGTGTGTTATGTAGCCACACCCGTGTGTGTGTGTGTATGTAGCCACACCCGTGTGTGTGTGTGCTATGTAGCCACACCCGTGTGTGTGTGTGTGCTGTGTAGCCACACCCGTGTGTGTGTGCTGGGTAGCCACACCTCTGTGTGTGTGTGCTATGTAGCCACACCCGTGTGTGTGTGTGCTATGTGGCCACACCTGTGTGTGTGTGCTATGTGGCCACACCTGTGTGTGTGTGCTATGTAGCCACACCTGTGTGTGCTATGAATACGAGGGGCCTTAAAGAGTGCAGACATAGATTCTTTGCATAAGGGAGGTAGCAAAGAACTAGCCAAATATTTCAGACCAGTAGTCCTAACATCCCACATTATAAAAATATTCGAAAGATTGATGAAATGTCAAATTACAAACTCCATGGAATACACAACCTGTATAACCCAAACCAGCACAGTTTTAGAACTGGACGATCATGTCTGTCACAGCTGATGAACCTCTGTGACAGAATTACGGATGTGTTGAAAGAAACCAAAATGCAGAGGTGATATACACAGATTTTGCAAAGATCTTGGACCAATGCGACCATGGGGTGATTGCATTCAAAATGACGGCCATATGCATAACTGGGAAGGAAGGCAGATGGATTTTCAGGAGTGAAATCCAGTACCTGCGAGGTAAAAAGCTCAGTTCCCCAAGGCACTTTCCTAGCACCTCTGCTGTTTCTTATCCTTATAGCAAACATAAATAAAAGGACCCGTCACATTTTTGTATCATTCAAAGATGGCACTGAAATAAACATGAAAGTCATCTTGGTAGAAGACACTGAAAAAAATATAGGAAGATATAAGCAGGGTTTTCCAGTGGGCAGTGGAGAACAACATGACGTTCAGTGGTGATAAGTTTCAGCTGCTTAGGTATGGAAAGAATGAAGAACTCAACAGAGACAATGTATACAAAACTGAAGAGGATCGTCAAATAGAACGAAAGGAACACGTGAAAGACCTGGGGGTAATTATGTCAGCTGACTTTTCTTTTGAAGAATACAATAAGACCAAGGTCACGACAGCCAGAAAGATGACAGGGTGGATAATGACAACTTTCAAAACAGGAAATAGTGCCGATGGTGAGTCTTTTCAAATCGCTTGACCTCATTCATTTGTAATATTGCTCGGTGTTGACGGTCCCGTTCAGGGCAGGAGAAATATTGGAGCTGGAACAAATACAGAGATAGTTTTCGGCCCGCATTGAGCCATTGAAGATTTTAAATTAATGATAACTCCTTAAAGTCATAAATTTATACTCACTGGAGCTAAAGAGAAAGAGATACATGATAATAAATATCTGGAAAGTATATTTGAAGGTTTTGTCCCAAATCCATACAATGTCATAACAACATACTGGAGTGAGAGATATGGGAGGAAGTGCAGAATAAACACAGTGAAAAAACATTCGACATCTTACCAGAAAATGTCAGCAATTCTGCTGGACAAGTGTAGAAGTCTTCAAGCGGAAACTGGACAAGTGCCTTCCCCAGGTGCCAGATCAACCATGCTGTAATGGATATGTGGGCCAGCGGGCCACCAGCAGTCACAGACAAGTTGACCAGCCAAACACCAGACGAGACTGGTCCAAGGCCGGGCTTAGGGAGTAGAAAATCTCCCGGAACTCAGCAAAGGTATATCATATACTTGAGTATCGACGATCTTACATAATGTCATTGTTGGCCGACCATGTTAAGCTTATGTGAAGGATCTAAATAGAAGACTGTTATCAACTGCAAGATAACCTCGACTAGTTAACAACCACACACACCTAGGTGGCAGCTTCATGACTAGCAACCACACACACCTAGGTGGCAGCTTCATGACTAGCAACCACACACACCTAGGTGGCAGCTTCATGACTAGCAACCACACACACCTAGGTGGCAGCTTCATGACTAGCAACCACACACACCTAGGCGGCAGCTTCATGACTAGCAACCACACACACCTAGGCGGCAGCTTCATGACTAGCAACCACACACACCTAGGTGGCAGCTTCATGACTAGCAACCACACACACCTAGGTGGCAGCTTCATGACTAGCAACCACACACACCTAGGTGGCAGCTTCATGACTAGCAACCACACACACCTAGGCGGCAGCTTCATGACTAGCAACCACACACACCTAGGTGGCAGCTTCATGACTAGCAACCACACACACCTAGGTGGCAGCTTCATGACTAGCAACCACACACACCTAGGCGGCAGCTTCATGACTAGCAACCACACACACCTAGGCGGCAGCTTCATGACTAGCAACCACACACACCTAGGTGGCAGCTTCATGACTAGCAACCACACACACCTAGGTGGCATCTTCATGACTAGCAACCACACACACCTAGGTGGCAGCTTCATGACTAGCAACCACACACACCTAGGTGGCAGCTTCATGACTAGCAACCACACACACCTAGGTGGCAGCTTCATGACTAGCAACCAGACAAACCTAGGTGGCAGCTTCATGACTAGCAACCAGACACACCTAGGTGGCAGCTTCATGACTAGCAACCAGACACACCTAGGTGGCAGCTTCATGACTAGCAACCACACACACCTAGGTGGCAGCTTCATGACTAGCAACCACACACACCTAGGTGGCAGCTTCATGACTAGCAACACACACACCTAGGCGGCAGCTTCATGACTAGCAACCACACACACCTAGGCGGCAGCTTCATGACTAGCAACCACACACACCTAGGTGGCAGCTTCATGACTAGCAACCACACACACCTAGGTGGCAGCTTCATGACTAGCAACCACACACACCTAGGCGGCAGCTTCATGACTAGCAACCACACACACCTAGGCGGCAGCTTCATGACTAGCAACCACACACACCTAGGTGGCAGCTTCATGACTAGCAACCACACACACCTAGGTGGCATCTTCATGACTAGCAACCACACACACCTAGGTGGCAGCTTCATGACTAGCAACCACACACACCTAGGTGGCAGCTTCATGACTAGCAACCACACACACCTAGGTGGCAGCTTCATGACTAGCAACCAGACAAACCTAGGTGGCAGCTTCATGACTAGCAACCAGACACACCTAGGTGGCAGCTTCATGACTAGCAACCAGACACACCTAGGTGGCAGCTTCATGACTAGCAACCACACACACCTAGGTGGCAGCTTCATGACTAGCAACCACACACACCTAGGTGGCAGCTTCATGACTAGCAAGCAGACAAACCTAGGTGGCAGCTTCATGACTAGCAACCAGACATACCTAGGTGGCAGCTTCATGACTAGCAACCACACACACCTAGGCGGCAGCTTCATGACTAGCAACCAGACATACCTAGGTGGCAGCTTCATGACTAGCAACCACACACACCTAGGCGGCAGCTTCATGACTAGCAACCACACACACCTAGGTGGCAGCTTCATAACTAGCAACCACACACACCTAGGTGGCAGCTTCATGACTAGCAACCACACACACCTAGGTGGCAGCTTCATGACTAGCAACCACACACACCTAGGCGGCAGCTTCATGACTAGCAACCACACGCACCTAGGTGTCAACTTCACGATGGAGATAAATTGCATGAAATACCGACACGATGGAAAAGTAGACACAAATGCAGTATAATGCTGTCATTTATCGACAACGTTTCGCCCACAGTTTGCGTGAATGTATATAGGCATCAGAGTGTCTTAAAAGTGAGGAATGTTGAAGTTGACTACCTAGAAGAGGTTTGATTTGAGAAGGACCTTCCCAGCATGGGCCAGTATGTCTGTTGCTAGTATGTAAGACATCCATGTAGACGTTTACCCACAAGAGGTTCAGCGGTGTTGTAAAAACCATTGTTCTGGTTGAAATTGTTAGATATACAGGTGAGTGATGATTCCAAGACCCTGCGTCACTGTGTCTTCTTCCCAATGATGAGTCTTGCGTCACTGTGTCTTCTTCCCTGGTGATGAGTCTTGCGTCACTGTGTCTTCTTCCCGGTGATGAGTCTTGCGTCACTGTGTCTTCTTCCCTGGTGATGAGTCTTGCGTCACTGTGTCTTCTTCCCTGGTGATGAGTCTTGCGTCACTGTGTCTTCTTCCCGGTGATGAGTCTTGCGTCACTGTGTCTTCTTCCCGGTGATGAGTCTTGCGTCACTGTGTCTTCTTCCCCGGCGATGAGTCTTGCGTCACTGTGTTTTCTTCCCTGGTGATGAGTCTTGCGTCACTGTGTCTTCTTCGCGGTGATGAGTCTTGCGTCACTGTGTCTTCTTCCCCGGTGATGAGTCTTGCGTCACTGTCTTCTTACCTGGTGATGAGTCTTGCGTCACTGTGTCTTCTTCCCGGTGATGAGTCTTGCGTCCCTGTCTTCTTACCTGGTGATGAGTCTTGCGTCACTGTGTCTTCTTACTTGGTGATGAGTCTTGCGTCACTGTGTCTTCTTCCCCGGTGATGAGTCTTGCGTCACTGTGTCTTCTTCCCTGGTGATGAGTCTTGCGTCACTGAGTGTCTTCCCTGGTGATGAGTCTTGCGTCACTGAGTGTCTTCCCTGGTGATGAGTCTTGCGTCACTGAGTGTCTTCCCTGGTGATGAGTCTTGCGTCACTGTGGCTAAGTAAATAGCTGTGGGAATTTCAGTATAAAACACAAGAGTTCCTTCAGTCGTTTATTCTGTTTAAGTATTGATGTTCCGAAATACCTGTTTAATGGTCTCTGGATGTTTCGCCCACGTATAATTAGTTACAGTGGCTACAAGGAACATGGTGGTGTTTCTTTACTGGTGATATTTTTGATGGTGGTGGTGGATGTGGAGGGAGACACTTAGTATGCGGTATTGAAAAAAGATGTTAGAGAGGTGTTTGTCAACGGTGTTAGTGGGTAGGACTGTGTACCTCCTCTCAGTGGTATCTTGTCTGCAAACTAAAATGAACTGACGAGTATAGTGAAGCTTAGAAGAGAGAGCAATCTCCAGCTAGCGTGTCCATGCTAGCTGGAGATTCGTCTGTAAACACTTGGATTTGTGGTCACAATGGTGCCTATGCTAGTTGAATGATCTTATTGTGGCTAGCTGGCCCAGTGGCTAACGCGTCGGTCTGGAGCTTTAGGATTCTCTGACCGCGGGTTCTAACCCCACCCGTGATATGGTTTGAATAAACCTATGATTGCGTCACGTTTAGTTCTTGTGTTGGGGAGAGTAGACGAGGAGAAGATCGTGTTGGTTGGTCGGTTTTTGGTAGACTTTAAAAAGGAAATTTATAATCAGTTCTGCAGAGAAGTACACCAAGGACTTCCTCTGGTGTTAGGCGAAGTGAGTGTTGGAGATGGTGGAGCTTCTGATAGAGAGCGGGAACGTGGTAGTGTCTGGTGGAGCTTGTGATGGAGAGCGGGAACGTGGTAGCGTCTGGTGGAGCTTGTGATGGAGAGCGGGAACGTGGTAGTGTCTGGTGGAGCTTGTGATGGAGAGCGGGAACGTGGTAGTGTCTGGTGGAGCTTGTGATGGAGAGCGGGAACGTGGTAGCCGTCTGGTGGAGCTTGTGATGGAGAGCGGGAACGTGGTAGCGTCTGGTGGAGCTTGTGATGGAGAGCGGGAACGTGGTAGCCATCTGGTGGAGCTTGTGATGGAGAGCGGGAACGTGGTAGCGTCTGGTGGAGCTTGTGATGGAGAGCGGGAACGTGGTAGCGTCTGGTGGAGCTTGTGATGGAGAGCGGGAACGTGTTAGTGTCTGGTGGAGCTTGTGATGGAGAGCGGGAGCGTGGTAGTGTCTGGTGGAGCTTGTGATGGAGAGCGGGAACGTGGTAGCGTCTGGTGGAGCTTGTGATGGAGAGCGGGAGCGTGGTAGTGTCTGGTGGAGCTTGTGATGGAGAGCAGGAGCGTGGTAGTGTCTGGTGGAGCTTGTGATGGAGAGCGGGAGCGTGGTAGTGTCTGGTGGAGCTTGTGATGGAGAGCGGGAACGTGGTAGTGTCTGGTGGAGCTTGTGATGGAGAGCGGGAGCGTGGTAGTGTCTGGTGGAGCTTGTGATGGAGAGCGGGAACGTGGTAGTGTCTGGTGGAGCTTGTGATGGAGAGCGGGAACGTGGTAGTGTCTGGTGGAGCTTGTGATGGAGAGCGGAGCGTGGTAGTGTCTGGTGGAGCTTGTGATGGAGAGCGGGAGCGTGGTAGTGTCTGGTGGAGCTTTTGTTGGAGAGCGGGAACGTGGTAGTGTCTGGTGGAGCTTGTGATGGAGAGCGGGAACGTGGTAGCGTCTGGTGGAGCTTGTGATGGAGAGCGGGAACGTGGTAGTGTCTGGTGGAGCTTTTGTTGGAGAGCGGGAACGTGGTAGTGTCTGGTGGAGCTTGTGTTGGAGAGCGGGAACGTGGTAGTGTCTGGTGGAGCTTGTGTTGGAGAGCGGGAACGTGGTAGTGTCTGGTGGAGCTTGTGTTGGAGAGCGGGAACGTGGTAGCTTCTGGTGGAGATTGTGATGGAGAGCGCGGGAACGTGGTAGCTTCTGGTGGAGATTGTGTTGGAGAGCGGGAACGTGGTAGTGTCTGGGAGTTATCATGAGAATGTCGTCAACATAACGGCGCCTGGTGACTGAAGAGGAGAGTCACCATGACTCCAGCAACCAGACACACCTAGGTGTTATCTTCACAGTGAATCGAGCAAAAAGACACCTAGGTGTCGCCTTCACCACGACTCAAGCAACCAGGCAAACCTAGGTGTCAACTTCGCCAAGAATCAAACAACCAGACACACCTAGGTGTCACGTGGAATCACACGTAGAGACTTGGTAGCTACACTGGTGCTGGTGTAGCTACACTGTGCTGGTGTAGTTACACTGTGATGGTGTAGCTACACTGTGCTGGTGTAGTTACACTGTGATGGTGTAGCTACACTGTGCTGGTGTAGTTACACTGTGATGGTGTAGCTACACTGTGCTGGTGTAGTTACACTGTGATGGTGTAGCTACATTGTGCTGGTGTAGTTACACTGTGCTGGTGTAGCTACACTGTGCTGGTGTAGTTACACTGTGCTGGTGTAGTTACACTGGTGCTGGTGTAGCTACACTGTGCTAGTGTAGTTACACTGTGATGGTGTAGCTACACTGTGCTGGTGTAGTTACACTGTGATGGTGTAGCTACACTGTGCTGGTGTAGTTACACTGTGATGGTGTAGCTACACTGTGCTGGTGTAGTTACACTGTGATGGTGTAGCTACACTGTGCTGGTGTAGTTACACTGTGATGGTGTAGTTACACTGTGCTGGTGTAGCTACACTGTGCTGGTGTAGTTACACTGTTCTGGTGTAGCTACACTGTGCTAGTGTAGTTACACTGTGCTGGTGTAGTTACACTGTGCTGGTGTAGTTACACAGTGCTAGTGTAGTTACACTGTGCTGGTGTAGTTACACTGTGCTAGTGTAGTTACACTGTGATGGTGTAGCTACACTGTGCTGGTGTAGCTACACTGTGCTGGTGTAGCTACACTGTGCTGGTGTAGTTACACTGTGCTGGTGTAGTTACACTGTGCTGGTGTAGCTACACTGTGCTGGTGTAGTTACACTGTGCTGGTGTAGCTACACACAGTGTGCTGGTGTAGCTACACTTTGCTGGTGTAGCTACACTGTGCTGGTGTAGCTACACTGTGCTGGTGTAGCTACACTGTGCTGGTGTAGCTACACGTGTGCTGGTGTAGCTACACACATGTGCTGGTGTAGCTCACACTGTGCTGGTGTAGCTACGCAGTGTGCTGGTGTAGCTACACAGTGTGCTGGTGTAGCTACACACAGTGTGCTGGTGTAGCTACACTGTGCTGGTGTAGCTACACTGTGCTGGTGTAGCTACGCAGTGTGCTGGTGTAGCTACACAGTGTGCTGGTGTAGCTACACACAGTGTGCTGGTGTAGCTACACATGCTGGTGTAGCTACACTGTGCTGGTGTAGCTACATGTGCTGGTGTAGCACACAGTGCTGGTGTAGCTACACTGTGCTGGTGTAGCTACACTGTGCTGGTGTAGCTACACTGTGCTGGTGTAGCTACACTGTGCTGGTGTAGCTACACTGTGCTGGTGTAGCTACACTGTGCTGGTGTAGCTACACTGTGCTGGTGTAGCTACGCAGTGTGCTGGTGTAGCTACACAGTGTGCTGGTGTAGCTACACACAGTGTGCTGGTGTAGCTACACTGTGCTGGTGTAGCTACACTGTGCTGGTGTAGCTAGCATGTGCTGGTGTAGCTACACAGTGTGCTGGTGTAGCTACACACAGTGTGCTGGTGTAGCTACACTGTGCTGGTGTAGCTACACACAGTGTGCTGGTGTGGCTACACTGTGCTGGTGTAGCTACACTGTGCTGGTGAAGCTACACACAGTGTGCTGGTGTGCCTACACAGCTTGCAGTACAAACGTAGTGCCTGAGCTAATGGCCTGGTGTAAGCTACACTGCTAGGTAGAGCACACTGTGCTGGTGTGGCTACACAGCTTCAGGTATCCAAACGATAAGTGCCACTAGGCCTGGAATTTGAAAAGCCAGCCACTAGTAAAGAGGAGCGGGGCCAGGAGCTAAGGTTTGACCCCTTGTAACCACAATGCCAGAGCAGAATCCTAAACACAAGGTGAAGCATAATGGAAAATGCTCAAAGCTAGTATTAAATTTCTCAAATATAAAAAGAAACTTTTTATATCATAGCTGGCGGGAGGACATACGGAGACGCTTACTGAAGGAGACTTTCACTTGTCTCAGTGTTAAGTCATCGAGTCATTAACAATGTGATCACTTGTTCATAACATTTAATTGAGGATATTGAGTCGTGTAGCAACGTAGTTTTTCTGGGTGTTAATGAGATCATTTTTAGAAGGATTTCTTAACTTAATATTGCTGGGCTTATTAAGAAGTCTCAAGCGTGTGTTTAATAGTGATATGTGTTATATTATTATTACGTATATAAATGTTATCTGAATGTAATCTTAAGTGTGGCAGCCATGTATTATTTAGATTACGTTTATGTGTATTAAACAAGGGTATATACACTATCAAATCTATCTCTCAGTGTATACACGAGTGGTATTTCTCTCAGTGTATATACAATGAGAGGTATTTCTCAGTGTATAAACATCATGGTTATAATGCATGTTTAGATATAACCTGTTTCCCATGATATTATTGTACACCATAAAGTGTATATACAGTGAGAGGTGTATATGTCTCAGTGTATATACAGTGAGAGGTGTATGTCTCAGTGTATATACAGTGAGAGGTGTATATGTCTCAGTGTATATACAGTGAGAGGTGTATGTCTCAGTGTATATACAGTGAGAGGTGTATATGTTACAGTGAGAGGTGTATATGTCTCAGTGTATATCAGTGAGAGGTGTATGTCTGCAGTGTATATATCAGTGAGAGGTGTATGTCTCAGTGATATATACAGTGAGAGGTGTATATGTCTCAGTGTATATACAGTGAGAGGTGTATATGTCTGTATATACAGTGAGAGGTGTATGTCACAGTGTATATACAGTGAGAGGTGTATATGTCTCAGTGTATATACAGTGAGAGGTGTATATGTCTCAGTGTATATACAGTGAGAGGTGTATATGTCTGTATATACAGTGAGAGGTGTATGTCACAGTGTATATACAGTGAGAGGTGTATATGTATCAGTGTATATACAGTGAGAGGTGTATATGTCTCAGTGTATATACAGTGATAGGTGTATATGTCTCAGTGTATATACAGTGAGAGGTGTATGTCACAGTGTATATACAGTGAGAGGTGTATATGTCTCAGTGTATATACAGTGAGAGGTGTATGATGTATTACAGTAGGTGATATACAGTTTTGAGAGGTGTATATGTCTCAGTGTATATACAGTGAGAGGTGTATATGTCTCAGTGTATATACAGTGAGAGGTGTATATGTCTCAGTGTATATACAGTGAGAATTTAACTTAATCCGTCTTTAATACATTAAAGTAATCAATATTTGAAGTGTGGTTTAGTGTTGAGTGCAAGGGGGATATACAGTTTCAATAGATAGACTTTGATGATTAAGATATATATGCTACAGTTAGGTACCCTTATACCTATCACCAATAAAGATACCTAACTGTGGCACCTGTGTCTTAATCATCAATTTCTCGGTATTTTGAACCATTTTCAGCATAGGCTTTAAACCAGGTCAATCAAATATTGATGTAGTCTTCGTTGCAACATTATGCAAACCATCTCATTAGGTCTAGTTTTTTCAATAACCAGGTCATGGATTTTATAGGAGTTTGTCAGCTGTTATATATTGAGGATTATTTTATTAATAAGACTCATGAATCATCATCTGTTTTAGTAGTGATTTTTTTTGTTGGGTAAAAGGACACAAGTGCAGGTAATGTGACATTTTATTGTGGCGACGTTTCGCTCTCCAGGAGCTTTATCAAGCCGCTTGATAAAGCTCCTGGAGAGCGAAACGTTGCCACAATAAAATGTCACATTAGTTGCATTTGTGTCTTTTACCTAACAAATTGTCGGTAATTCTACCAACATTATGACAGTGATTTTTTTGTTGTTACTCATCTTTATATGAGGATTTTTGTTTTATCTTTAACTTTCATTACTTTAGCTAAGTTATTAATTAATAACTAGTGTTACCATGATAATAACTGTTCTCTTGTTTTATCTTACAGGCGGATGACCACCTCTTCCACTGTCCAGGCGGTGAGTGTTGACAAGAGCAGATACTGCTGCTCTCTTGTTTCTCACACTCTACCAGACTGTACTGTTACTCTCTTGTTTCTCACACTCTACCAGACTGTACTGTTACTCTCTTGTTTCTCACACTCTACCAGACTGTACTGTTACTCTCTTGTTTCTCACACTCTACCAGACTGTACTGTTACTCTCTTGTTTCTCACACTCTACCAGACTGTACTGTTACTCTCTTGTTTCTCACACTCTGTACTGTTACTCTCTTGTTTCTCACACTCTGTACTGTTACTCTCTTGTTTCTCACACTCTACCAGACTGTACTGTTACTCTCTTGTTTCTCACACTCTGTACTGTTACTCTCTTGTTTCTCACACTCTACCAGACTGTACTGTTACTCTCTTGTTTCTCACACTCTGTACTGTTACTCTCTTGTTTCTCACACTCTACCAGACTGTACTGTTACTCTCTTGTTTCTCACACTCTACCAGACTGTACTGTTACTCTCTTGTTTCTCACACTCTGTACTGTTACTCTCTTGTTCATTATACTCTTTAAGATCCTCCTTGTTGTTGCTGACTCATACATCAGTGTGACCAAGCCAGCGGTCTCTACTCTGACCAACTGAGAGATCAACAACTCCCATATTTACGTCTGTGTTTACAAAAACGCAAGAGTAGTCACCTTATGCCAACCTCCTCGACAGTGCCAGTATCATTATTAAACATTGTTTGCTAACTTTCCTGGCGGCAGTAAGTACCAGTGTCACCGTGGTATTGTCTGTGCCCACAGCCGCTGAGGTAGTGTGTACCAAACTGTTTTCTTCTTGGACACAGGTAAGTTACCTGGGCAGACTTGTTCAGACCTTCAGAAAATTGGACAAAATAATACTCTGACTATTTTTTGTTCTTTTTTGTTTACACGACACTCAGGTGTGTCCTTTGTCCACTTTCACTCTGACAGATCTTGTAACGGCGATAATAACTCAGCGTTGTATTGATTACGATACTTAAGAGACGTCACTAAATATCTTTCGTAACTGGGGCTCTAAAGTGAAGATAAAACGAACGTTACACAACGAACATTCACCGGGAGAATTTCGCTCTGGGTAGAGCTTTATCAAGCCATGACTTGATAAAGCTCTACTCAGGGATATGTTGCCAAAACAAAAGCTTCTTCTGTCATTAGCACTTTTTCTTGACTATTGTCGACAATAACCCTCTGGATATAGTACTGCTGACTCAGCATGACACTGATATTACACATTCTTGCACATAAGAGGAGCTTCAAGCACCATCAGTAACTGTTACTTCCCCCATGATGGTAGTTACTTCCCCCATGACGGTAGTTACTTCCCCCATGACGGTAGTTACTTCCTCAGGAAGCAGAGTGTGTCTCCTGACACTGTTGACCTGAATATACTGGCTAGTACGTGTTAATGTACTGGGTAACATGTTAATATGCTGGGTATTGTATGTGTTAATGTACTGGGTAACATGTGTTAATATGCTGGGTATTGTATGTGTTAATGTACTGGGTAATATATACTAATATAGTGGGAAATATGCGAGTTAATATATGTTAATGTTGTGGGAATGATGGCTCCTGCAACCCGATCCATGGTAGTTGTGGTGCTGCTGTTGAGAAACAGGCAGGCAGGCAGGCAGGCGGCAGGCAGGGGAGGCAGGCAGGCAGGCAGGCAGGCAGGCAGGCAGCAGCGGCACGGCAGGCAGGCGGGCAGGCGGCGGCGGGCAGGCAGGCAGGGCAGGCGGGCAGGGCAGGCGGGCAGGCGGCAGGCGGCGGGCAGGCAGGCGGGCAGGGCAGGCAGGCAGGCAGCAGGCAGGGCAGGCAGGCAGGCGGCAGGCGGCAGGCAGGCAGGCGGGCAGGCAGGCGAGGCGGGCGGCGGCGGGCGGGCAGGCAGGCAGGCAGGCGGCAGGCAGGCAGGCAGGCAGGCAGGCAGGCAGGCAGGCAGGCGGCAGGCAGGCGGCAGGCGGGCAGGCGCAGGGCGGGGCAGGCAGGCAGGCGGGCGGGCAGGCGGGCGGGCGGGCGGGCGGCAGGCAGGCAGGCAGGCGGAGCGCAGGCGGCAGGGCGGGCAGGCGGGCAGCGGGCAGGGGCGGCGGCAGGCGGGCAGGCGAGGCAGGCAGGCAGGCAGGCAGGCAGGCAGGCAGGCAGGCAGCGGCAGGCAGGCAGGCAGGCAGGCGGGCGAGGGCAGGCGGGCGGGCGGGCGGCAGGCAGGCAGGCGGCGGCGCGGCAGGCGGCAGGCAGGCAGGCAGGCAGGGCAGGCAGGCGGCGGGCGGCGGCGGGCGGCGGCAGGCAGGCGAGGCAGGCAGGCAGGCAGGCAGGCAGGCGGGCGGGCAGGCGGCAGGCGGCAGGCAGGCAGGCAGGCAGGCGGGCGGGCGGGCAGGCGGGGCGGGCAGGGCGGCGGCAGGCAGGCGGGCGGGCGGGCGGGCGGCAGGCGGCAGGCAGGCGGCAGGCAGGCAGGCGGGCGGGCGGGCGGGCGGAGGCAGGCAGGGGCAGGCGGGCAGGCGGCAGGCAGGCAGGGCGGGGAGGCAGGCAGGCGGCGGGCGGGCGGCAGGCGGCGGCGGGGCGGGCGGGCGGGCGGGCGGGCGGGCGGGCAGCAGGCGGCAGGGGGCGGGCGGGCGGCGGCGGCGGGCGGGCGGGCGGGCGGAGCGGGCGGCGGGCAGGCAGGCAGGCGGCGGCGGCAGGCAGCGCGGCGAGGCGGCAGGCGGCAGGCGGCAGGGGAGGCGGGCGGGCGAGGCGGCGGGCAGGCAGGCGGGCGGGCAGGCAGGCAGGGCAGGCAGGCAGGCAGGCCAGCCTTGGTGAAAGGGAAGACTCACGCCTCCAGCCTTTTCCAACATTACCAGGACGGATGTAAAACACACCTGCACACAACAATACTACGTAACACACCTGCACACAACAATACTACGTAACACACCTGCACACAACAATACTACGTAACACACCTGAGAGTCATACACATCACTGAGAGTCATACACATCACTGAGAGTCATACACATCACTGAGAGTCATACACATCAGTGACATACATCACGGTATACATCCTGCCCACTTGGCTTGCAGTGTGTACAGACATGTATATTGCGTCAGACATTAATCAGACAGTCTTCGAGGTTATCTTCGTTAATCTATGGCTATTTTATACACTACGATGTATCATTATACACACATTCTCCCACATAATACATAAATACAACAATACACTCCCGAGACGGTGACTGACACACAGTGATCACGGTCTTCAGTATACACATTCATACTTTATAATTCAACTAAATGAGAATTTATAGTCAGAACTTAACATAGCTTTCCCACGAATATAAGAATAATAATAATAATAATAAACACCGATAATACTAGTAACTTAAAGCATTAGGTTAATACATTGTAGTTAATGTATTGTGCTCAAAACTGTTTTTTAAGGCAGTGTCTATATATATTTTTATTGAATTGTTAAAATAAATTATGACTTTTTTTATATATATATTGAGTGTGTCTTTTGAAGGAGTTAAATTGTTAGTGTTGAAGCGTCTTGCAACATCACGTTGAGAGGCCACCTGGCCCATGATAGGCGGGTCAAACTCACCCACCCACACCCACTCATGTACCCGTCCAACCTGTATTCTAAGTTATCCGAAGTTCTCGCCCCCATTGACGCTACCTGGGACTCTGCCCCACTCATTGACGCTACCTGGGACTGTCTCACTCATTGACGCTACCTGGGACTGTCTCACTCATTGACGCTATGTGGGACTCTCCCCCACTCATTGACGCTACCTGGGACTGTCCCACTCATTGATACTACCTGGGACTCTGCCCCACTTATTGACGCTACCTGGGACTCTGACCCACTCATTGACACTACCTGGGACTCTCCCCCACTCATTGACACTACCTGGGACTGTCCCACTCATTTATAACTATTAAAAACCAGTGCTTCCCAGTATTTTTTCTAAATGTGGATTTGTCCATCTTGATTATTATTATCATTGGGGAGAGCTAAACCCGTAGGGATTATGCAACTCCTATAGGAGGGGGGGGGGGTGGAAAGCACTCAGGCTAAATTCAAGAAATTGGAGCACAGATCCAGTGCCCAAGATCAAGACCCCTCTCGCCAGCATCAAGATCCCCTCACCAGCATAAGATCCTCTCACCAGCATCAAGAGCCCCTCACCATCATCAAGATCCCCTCACCAGCATCAAGAGCCTCTCACCAGCATCAAGATCCTCTCACCATCATCAAGATCTCCTCACCAGCATCAAGAGCCTCTCACCAGCATCAAGAGTCCCTCACCAGCATCAAGATCCTCTCACAAGCATTAAGAGCCCCTCACCAGCATCAAGAGTCCCTCACCAGCATCAAGATCCTCTCACAAGCATCAAGAGTCCCTCACCAGCATCAAGAGTCCCTCACCAGCATCAAGAGCCCCTCACCAGCATCAAGATCCTCTCACAAGCATCAAGATCCTCTCACAAGCATCAAGAGTCCCTCACCAGCATCAAGAGTCCCTCACCAGCATCAAGAGTCCCTCACCAGCATCAAGAGTCCCTCACCAGCATCAAGAGTCCCTCACCAGCATCAAGAGTCCCTCACCAGCATCAAGAGTCCCTCACCAGCATCAAGAGTCCCTCACCAGCATCAAGATCCTCTCACAAGCATCAAGAGTCCCTCACCAGCATCAAGATCCTCTCACAAGCATCAAGAGTCCCTCACCAGCATCAAGAGTCCCTCACCAGCATCAAGAGTCCCTCACCAGCATCAAGGTCCTACCAGCATCAATCTCACCAGCATCAAGAGTCCCTCACCAGCATCAAGATCCCTCACAGCATCAAGAGTCCCTCACCAGCATCAAGATCCTCTCACAAGCATCAAGAGTCCCTCACCAGCATCAAGAGTCCCTCACCAGCATCAAGAGTCCCTCACCAGCATCAAGATCCTCTCACAAGCATCAAGAGTCCCTCACCAGCATCAAGAGTCCCTCACCAGCATCAAGAGTCCCTCACCAGCATCAAGATCCTCTCACCAGCATCAAGAGTCCCTCACCAGCATCAAGAGTCCCTCACCAGCATCAAGAGTCCCTCACCAGCATCAAGATCCTCTCACAAGCATCAAGAGGTTTGCAGTCATGATCCACTCTCAACTCTCTCTCTTGAAAATGGTATAAAAGGTTGACAAGTTGAAGATACACAAGTGTGCAACACTTGTGTATCTTTATTCATGAAACGTTTCGCCTATACAGTATTATTATTATAATCAAAAGAAGCGCTAAACCACAGGGGTCATACAGCGCACGCCTATACAGTCGTCTTCTTCAGTCAAATACAGAGGCTACCTGGAGTCTACCTACCTGGAGGGTATTCCGGGGGGTGAACGCCCCCGCGGCCCGGTCCACGACCAGGCCTCCCGGTGGATCAGGGCCTGATCAACCAGACTGTTACTGCTGGCCGCACGTTGTTCAACGTATGAACCACAGCCCGGCTGATCCGGCACTGGTCTGGTCCGGCTGGTCCAGCTCCCTCTTGAAGGCAGCCAGGGGCCTATTGGTAATTCCCCTTATGCGGCGGTAGTAATGAAATAATGATGATGTAATCAGTCCCTCAGCCTGAAGAAGAGTTCAACACCATGGTCTGGTGGTGAGTCCCTCAGCCTGAAGAAGAGTTCAACACCATGGTCTGGTGGTGAGTCCCTCAGCCTGAAGAAGAGTTCAACACCATGGTCTGGTGGTGAGTCCCTCAGCCTGAAGAAGAGTTCAACACCATGGTCTGGTGGTGAGTCCCTCAGCCTGAAGAAGAGTTCAACACCATGGTCTGGTGGTGAGTCCCTCAGCCTGGAGAAGAGTTCAACACCATGGTCTGGTGGTGAGTCCCTCAGCCTGGAGAAGAGTTCAACACCATGGTCTGGTGGTGAGTCCTCAGCCTGGAGAAGAGTTCAACACCATGGTCTGGTGGTGAGTCCCTCAGCCTGGAGAAGAGTTCAACACCATGGTCTGGTGGTGAGTCCCTCAGCCTGGAGAAGAGTTCAACACCATGGTCTGGTGGTGAGTCCCTCAGCCTGGAGAAGAGTTCAACACCATGGTCTGGTGGTGAGTCCCTCAGCCTGGAGAAGAGTTCAACACCATGGTCTGGAACAATATTGTTCCAGACAATGGAGCTGAACTATGACTGCTGCCTCTGTATTTGACTGGAGACACCCAGGTGTTGCACACGTGTCTTAGTCTTCAAGCTCACTCTGTTGCAATGAAAATTTACAAACACATTTATCATAAGTAAAACACGTGTGCAACAGGTAGGTACCTTTATTCCGAAACGTTTCGTCTACACAGTAGACTTCTTCAGTCGAGTACAGAAAAGTTGGCAGAAGCAGAAGAGATGTGAAGACGATGTAATCAGTCCATCAACCTTGGGTGATGGACTGGAGAAGACTGTTCCACCATTATAATATTCACTGTCAGACACTGCAACACAGTGACGTGACCTCTCAGTGATTACATTCTTATTTCTACTAGTGGTCTACATCTCACCTCCTGACAGTACATAAGGCTCCATACTGTCACTTCAACTTCACATTGTTCCAGACTGGAACAAAACTTCTCCAGGCTGAGGGACTGACATCCTCAAAACTACGTCTTCAAGGTTGATGGACTGATTACATCGTCTTCACATATCTTCTACTTCTACCTACTTTTCTGTAGTTGACTGAAGAAGTCTACTGTGTAGACGAAACATTTTGGAATAAAGATTCCTAACTGTTGCGAAATATGTCTTACCTAACAATCTGTCCATATTTTATACCATTTTAATATTGACATTTATCATAATTAAATATCTTGGAGAGGATTCTGTGCAGTACCTGGAGAATGACTCTTCCGGCTGGCTTCAAATTTGTGCATTTTCCTGAACAGAAGCTTCTTCATATTACGATTCTCGAGTCCTAATTTGCTAATTCGATTAAACAAATTATGATACTGATTTTCTTTCAGTAGCTAAAGAATGCCTCTTCTGATCGCCTTCAAACTTTAAGTGGTGATGCATCTTAAGTATAGGATAGTCTTTACTAAGTTTATTCTGTGTAGATATACACTTGATAATTTACTAACATAGTTAACAACTTGGGATAGTTGAACTGTGAACAGTTACTGGTGAATGATTCGGCAGCTCTGATTCAAACTTTCCCTGACGGTGGTGGCGGCGGGGGTAGTGGCGGTGGCGGCGGTAGTGGCAGTTGCGGTGGCGGTAGTGGTGGTGGTGGCGGTAGTGGTGGTGGTGGCGGTAGTGGTGGTGGCGGCGGTAGTGGTGGTGGCGGCGGCGGTAGTGGCTGTGGCGGCGGTAGTGGCGGTGGCGGCGGCGGTAGTGGCAGTGGCGGTGGCGGCGGCGGTAGTGGCTGTGGCAGTAGTGGCGGTGGCGGCGGCGGTAGTGGCGGCGGCGGCGGTAGTGGCTGTGGCGGCGGTGGTGGTTATGGTGGTGACGGTGATGGTGGCGGCGGCGGTAGTGGTGGCGGTGGTGATAATTGGTGATGGTGGCGGTGGTGATAATTGGTGATGGCAGCGGCGGCGGTAGTGGTGGCGGTGGTATTTTCGGTAGTGATAATTGGTGATATTGGCGGTGGTGATAATTGGTGATGGTGGCGGCGGTGGTAGTGGTGGCGGTGGTGATAATTGGTGATGGTGGCGGTGGTATTGGCGGTGGTGATAATTAGTGATGGTGGCGGTGGTATTGGCGATGGTGATAATTGGTGATGGTGGCGGCGGCGGTAGTGGTGGCGGTGGTGATAATTGGTGACGGTGGCGGCGGTGGTAGTAGTGGCGGTGGTGATAATTGGTGATGGTGCTGGTGATGGTGGCGATGGTGATAATTGGTGATGGTGGCGGTGGTGATAATTGGTGATGGTGGCGGCGGCGGTAGTAGTGGCGGTGGTGATAGTTGGTGATGGTGGCGGTGGTGATAATTGGTGATGGTGGCTGTGGTGATGGTGATGGTGGCGGTGGTGATGATGACTGTGGTGATGGTGGCGGTGGTGGTGATGATGGCGCTGCTACTGCATACACATAGGCATACATGTGCATAAACATCCATACTGCATATGCAAATATACACGTACGTATACATACCTACGGTACGCACGTATACATACCTACGGTACGCACGTATACATACCTACGGTACGCACGTATACATACCTACGGTACGCACGTATACATACCTACGGTACGCACGTATACATACCTACGGTACGCACGTATACATACCTACGGTACGCACGTATACATACCTACGGTACGCACGTATACATACCTACGGTACGCACGCATACATACCTACGGTACCGCATACATACCTACGGTACGCACGTATACATACCTACGGTACGCACGTATACATACCTACGGTACGCACGTATACATACCTACGGTACGCACGTATACATACCTACGGTACGCACGTATACATACCTACGGTACGCACGTATACATACCTACGGTACGCACGTATACATACCTACGGTACGCACGTATACATACCTACGGTACGCACGCATACATACCTACGGTACGCACGCATACATACCTACGGTACGCACGCATACATACCTACGGTACGCACGTATACATACCTACGGTACGCACGATACATACCTACGGTACGCACGTATACATACCTACGGTACGCACGTATACATACCTACGGTACGCACGTATACATACCTACGGTACGCACGTATACATACCTACGGTACGCACGTATACATACCTACGGTACGCACGTATACATACCTACGGTACGCACGCATACATACCTACGGTACGCACGCATACATACGTGAGGTTAAAGTGAGTGTTTTGTTGTCGTGACTTTTGAAGACTTGTGTGTGAGGAGCCCCGGGTGTGTGTGGTCAAGGTGACGTGAAAGTTCCTTAGATGAGGATACCCGCCTGGGTATGTGGGTGGGTGGGTGGGCAAGAAGGTGGGTGAGTAGGCAGGTGGGTGAGTAGTGGGCAGGTAGGCAGGTAGCTTCAATAGCTTGGTGGACAAGTACTTGCCTAGTGGGTGGATGGTATTAGATTACCTAATGGATGGATAGACAGGTGATTGATTATTATCAGTAGAGGAGATGGAAGGTGGGGTTGATGGAGGATGGAAGGTGGGGTTGATGAGACAAGCGTGGGGCAGTGGGGTTAAGGTGGGTACGGGCGGGGCGGGGCGTGAGTAAGGTGGGCGGGGTTAAGTGGTGGGTTGAGTTGGTGAGGAGGAAACATGAGCCTTGTACATGATGTGTTAGTTACCATTTTGTCCTAGGCACATGTCAATTAGACACTAGGCCTGTTGTATATGTGTGTGTGTATGTGTATGTAAGGAAACACTTCGAAATGTTTCTGCCCCACCGGGAATTGAACCCGGCCCCTCCGTGCGTGAAGCAAGAGCTTTACCCACTAGGCCACCGGGGTGTGTGTGTGTGTGTGTGTGTGTGTGTGCGTGTGTGTGTGTGTGTGTGTGTGTGTGTGTGTGTGTGTGTGTGTGTGTGTGTGTGTGTGTGTGTGTGTGTGTGTGTGTGTGTGTGTGGTGTGTGTTGTGTGTGTGTGTGTGTGTGTGTGTGTGTGTGTGTGTGTGTGTGTGTGTGTGTGTGTGTGGTGTGTGTGTGTGTGTGTGTGTGTGTGTGTGTGCGTGTGTGTGCGTGTGTGTGTGTGTGTGTGTGTGTGTGTCCACCATTCTTCCTATGTACCATGGTTCCGGACCCATCTTATCACCTATGTATCCGCATACTTTGTGTGTGTACTCACCTAGTTGTGGTTGCAGGGGTCGAATCACAGCTCCTGGCCCCGCCTCTTCACTGGCTGCTACTAGGTCACTCTTCCCGCTCCATGAGCTTTATATCATACCTCGTCTTAAAACTATGTATGGTTCCTGCCTCCACTACATCACTTCCCAGACTATTACACTTCCTGACAACTCTGTGACTGAAGAAATATTTCCTAACATCCCTGTGGGTCATCTGAGTCTTCAACTTCAAACTGTGACCCCTCGTCGCTGTGTCCCACCTCTGAAACATTCTGTCTCTGTCCACCTTGTCGATTCCTCTCAGTATTTTGTATGTCGTTATCATATCCCCTCTATCCCTCCTGTCCTCCAGTGTCGTCAGGTCGATTTCCCGTAACCTCTCCTCGTCGGACATACCCCTTAGCTCCGGGACTAGTCTTGTTGCAAACCTCTGCACTTTTTCTAGTTTCCTTACATGCTTGGGTAGATGAGGGTTCCAAACTGGCGCTGCATATTCCAGTATGGGCCTAACGTACACAGTGTACAGGGTCCTGAATGACTCCTTATTAAGATGTCGGAATGCTGTTCTTAGGTTTGCCAGGCGTCCGTATGCTGCAGCAGTTATTTGGTTGATGTGCGCCTCAGGAGATGTGCCCGGTGTTATACTCACCCCAAGATCCTTTTCCTTGAGTGTGTGTGTACTCACCTAATTGTGGTTGCAGGGGTCGAGACTCAGCTCCTGGCCCCGCCTCTTCGCTGTCCGCTACTGGGTCTCTGCTCTCCCTGCTCCATGAGCTTTATCATACCTCGTCTTAAAACTATGTATGGTTCCTGCCTCCACTATATCTTTCTCTAGACTATTCCACTTCCTGACTACTCTGTGGCTGAAGAAATGCTTCCTAACATCCCTTTGACTCATCTGAGTCTTCAGCTTCCAGTTGTGTCCCTTGTTTCTGTGTTCCTCTCTGGAACATCCTGTCACTGTCTACCTTGTCGATTCCCCGCAGTATTTTGTATGTCGTTATCATGTCTCCTCTGACCCTTCTTTCCTCCAGTGTTGTTAGTCTTATTTCCCTCAACCTTTTTTCATAGGACAGACCCCTGAGTTGTGGAACTAACCTTGTCGCAAACCTTTGCACTTTCTCTAGTTTCTTTACGTGCTTGACCAGGTGTGGGTTCCAGACTGGTGCTGCATATTCTAGTATGGGCCTGACGTACACGGTGTACAGTGTCTTGAACGATTCCTTGTTAAGGTAGCGGAACGCTAATATTAGGTTTGCCAGTCACCCATATGCTGCCGCAGTTATCTGGTTGATGTGTGCCTCCGGAGACGTGCTTGGCGTTATACTCACCCCAAGGTCTTTCTCCTTTGCCGAGGTTTGTAGCCTTTGTCCGCCTAGCCTGTACTCTGTCAGCGGTCTTCTTTGCCCTTCTCCGATCTTCATGACTTTGCATTTGGTGGGATTGAATTCGAGAAGCCAGTTGCTAGACCAGATGTCAAGCTTGTCCAGGTCTGTTTGAAGTCCTGCTTGGTCCTCTTCCGATGTGATTCTCCTCATTAATTTCACATCATCTGCGAACAGAGACACTTCTGAGTCTATCCCATCCGTCATGTCATTTACATACACCAAGAATAACACTGGTCTAGGACTGACCCTGCGGTACGCCGCTCGTCACAGGCGCCCACTGTGATACCTCATCACGCACCATGACCCGTTGTTGCCTCCTGTGAGGTATTCCCTGATCCATTCCAGTGCCCTTCCTGTTATACATGCTTGTTCTTCCAACTTCTTTACTAATCTCATGTGAGGAACTGTGTCGAAGGCCTTCCTGCAGTCCAGGAAAATGCAATCAACCCACCCTTCTCTCTCTTGCCTTACCTCTGTTACTTTATCATAGAACTCTAGGAGGTTTGTTACACAGGATTTGCCTTCCGGAATCCGTGCTGTCTGGTGTTTATTATCCTGTTCAGCTCGAGGTGCTCCACCATTTTTCCTGATGATTTTCTCCAGGACTTTGCACACTATACATGTAAGTGACACCGGTCTATAGTTTAGTGCCTCTTTTCTGTCTCCTTTTTTAAAGATGGGGACTACGTTGGCCTTCTTCCATACCTCAGGTATCTGGCCATTTTCAAGGGATGTGTTGAATATTATGGTAAGTGGCACACTCAGTACCTCAGCTCCTTCCCGAAGAACCCACGGGGAGATATTGTCCGGACCCATCGCCTTTGAGGTATCAAGGTCACTGAGTAACTGCTTCACCTCCTCCTCAGTTGTGTGTATGCCCTCCAGCACTTGATACATCCCTTGTTGGTGACGCACCCCGTCCTGTCTACCCAGCTGCCTTCCTTCCTCCACTGTGAATACTTCCTTAAACCTCAAGTTGAGTTCCTCACATACCTCTTGATCGTTACTTGTGAGTTCCCCATCTTCTCTTCTCAGCCTTATCACCTGGTCTTTAACTGTTGTCTTCCTTCTGATGTGACTGTACATCAGTTTCGGGTCGGACTTAACTTTCGATGCTATGTCGTTTTCGTACTGTTTCTGGGCCTCCCTCCGTACCTGTGCATACTCGTTTCTAGCTCTTCTACTACTGTGTGTGTGTGTGTGTGTGTGTGTGTGTTATGTTGTAGTTCCTGGTTCCTCGGGTTGTATTCTCAAGTTGGTCAACTCCTTACTTTTTATTCTGGCTTCATGACTCCAGCGCCAGTCTAGTGACGAATCTCAATTTTCTCGAGCTTAGAGGAGCGAGCTCTAGTTCCTGGTCCTGTCTTAAGTTCCCAACCGTTCCATCTATTATGGTACACATATGTAGCGTCCACTTTCGCTGTGTAATTGTTCACTTCATTCCACTGCTTTACCACTTTTGTGGTAGGTATGGCTACACTCTGGTGGTAGTTACTCGAGGTCTTATATTACATATATAATTATAACCTGAGTGTAGTTACACTCCTGGGTTCCTGTGTTTATACAATTGTTCATAACTATTTGTAGTTTAGCATATATGTAACATACTACCTCGTTCAGGAGACCATCCCAGCTATACGTAACATACTACCTCGTTCAGGAGACCATCCCAGCTATATGTAACATACTACCTCGTTCAGGAGACCATCCCAGCTATATGTAACATACTACGTCGTTCAGGAGACCATCCCAGCTATATGTAACATACTACCTCGTTTAGGAGACCATCCCAGCTATACGTAACATACTACCTCGTTCAGGAGACCATCCCAGCTATATGTAACATACTACCTCGTTCAGGAGACCATCCCAGCTATACGTAACATACTACCTCGTTCAGGAGACCATCCCAGCTATATGTAACATACTACCTCGTTCAGGAGACCATCCCAGCTATATGTAACATACTACCTCGTTCAGGAGACCATCCCAGCTATACGTAACATACTACCTCGTTCAGGAGACCATCCCAGCTATATGTAACATACTACCTCGTTCAGGAGACCATCCCAGCTATATGTAACATAGCACCTGGATCAGGAGACCATCCCAGCTATATATCACAGCAATGATCCACAACATTGTTTTTTTCGTATCTCGTTTTTTTGTTATAAAATTATGTTCTCTTGTTCTCCCTGTTACTAGTTCTAGAAATGCTTGTTTGTTTGTTCTTGCAGGTTATTCAAGTTGACTCTTTTATACAGCTGGAAACTATTTTCACGACACACTCATAAAGTGACCAGAAAGTTTCGTTCACCTCTTCTATAAACTTGTATTATTGTTTCATCGTCAAGTCTGTTACCATCAGATGATTGTATCTCTCTTGTTCTTGTGTTTTATTTTCTTATAATTTATCGATTACAACGAGTGTCTACCAGATAGCTATCATATTTTAACTGGTCTTGTTCCATACATTGTTTGCTGACACTGTTATTGTTGCCTGTTACTGTGACCTGGGACCAGCTGTTACTGTAACCTGGGACCAGCTGCTACTGTGACCTGGGACCAGCTGCTCCTCGCTAAGTAATACCATAATATATTAACTATAATATGCGCACTATTATATCTATTAGTCTTTTGTTATTAAAGGCGGATGACTACAGGGGCGCCATTAAGGCGCCTCTACACCACAAGTTAAGAATACTTTAATATTTAAAACAGAATTTAAATTACACTCTTAGTGTAGGTACACTGAGAGGTGTACCCTCCCTCTATATATTTATTAATATATTTTATTATTATTGGTGTCTATGGATAGTTTTGGTGATGTTCCTCGAGTGTTTACACCTGCTGCACCTCGACAAGGTAAACACACTTCTTGTCCACCCTGTGTGTGCCTCAGGGTATCTTACATGTCGTGGTAATGTCTCCTCCAGTCCTACATTCCTCTAGCAGCAAGCAGGAGCTGTGACTTACGTGAGTGCTGCACCCTGCTGTTTTACCAGCAGCGGCGGCAGCAGCAGCAGCAGCAGCAGCAGCAAGGGTGTGGCACTCAAGTGAGAATGTTTTGAGGCAGAAGGACCTTGAATGTCGTGTAGACGAGGTCGTCCTTATTCAGTCGTCTCACTTTCTCGTCGTTGACACTGGTGTTGACAAGAGGCTCTTGATCCAGGGAACAGAAGAGTTTGAACCTCCGTTCCTGGGATCACACCTGATGGCATCTGAATCCTAGGTGTTGTGTGACCCATTGTGGAACATCCGTTACTCCGTGAGTGTCAGCTGGTGTGACCAGTGTTAGTACATAGTGACCTGCCAGCCTTCACGGGTCACCTAAGCAGTTACCTAATGAACAACACAACCTACTCTCACCTTACTGTATCACCTGTGTCACCTTGGCCTACCGTGTCTCACTATCTTCACAGTTACAGTGGCCTCTAGCCATGTAAACTGTCATTACCAACAGTCTGACTGGTCAGTGACAGGGCGATTTTCAGAGGGAGGATCAAGCCTTCACCACTCCTTCAGCTCAATGATCCACAATGCTTCACATTCACACACACATACATGATATATATATATATATATATATATATATATATATATATATATATATATATATATATATATATATATATATATATATATATATATATTTAAGGTACCACATCTAGAACTGGGGACCCTCATCCTCAGAGAAGACAATAAACGTACCTCAGGGAAAACTCGAGTTCTCCCCGGAACTGTTTGAATATTTTCTTCTCCTACCACTCCCTATATATATTATATTTGTACTTTATTAATAGACAGAATACATTGACAGAAAACACAAACATGAACATGAATACATTGATACAATATATCAAAGATTATGAATCTCTTCCAGCTCCTCCAAAGCCGGACGCGAGCCCAGTACACAGCATGCATTTCCCCTCTGGATGGCCACACTGAGGCGCTGGAACATGAAAGTGGCTGCCCTTGGGTCCCTGGTGGTGTCGATGAGTCTGGAACCCAGTTCTTTAAGGAAACGTGTTGCATTTTTTCCCCATGCTCCCAAGGTCTCTGATTCCACTGGGACAAATTGATACTGTTAGCTTATGTCCCTGTACTTGCCGATCTTGTACTCCTCCCTGTGGTCAGCAGCTCCTCCCTGTCGCCCGACACTGTGATGGATGTAGGTGTCAGCCAGTGTCGACACACAGGTATAGTCCCATGCTAAGAGCTTGCCATTCTTCCAAGGATAGATGGTGATCCCGTCGGGGCGGTTTGCTAGGTTGTTGGTAATGTTGGCTGCTAGTGATCGGGGCTCTCTCTCGGCTGGGCATCCAGCTGTAGCAAGGGTTCTCTTTATGATGTCGTTGACTTCATTGTGTCTTGCATGCCAGCCCTTGGTTTTAGAACAGTTAAGACCATGTAGACCATATTGGTCGGCTTGTGCATCGCCGCAAATACACGTATATTCCGTGTGAATTGGGGCAGCAAGGCGCAGAGCCACTGCAATACGAAGGGTCTTAGGGTCGAGGCGTGTTCTCATGGCCGAAATGGGAACTGTTTGGAGGAAGTCCCCAGAGTAATGTGCACTCACAGCTAGGAGACGGGTAGTCTCCCTGTCTGATGTTACAGCCCTACTGTTTGTAGGCCAGTTCTTCACTAGGTTTTGGTGTTGGAGCAGCAAGAGTCTCCCATTCAGTGATGGCACTGGTGTAGCAAGGGTCCTGTATTCCTGCTGAATCACTGAGGTTGTCTGGAATAATTTGTTTTATTAGCTCATTTGATGCTATGGAAGAGGATAACAAAGCCAGTAGGGCAATCTGGGAGGATTTGCGTACTCCCAGCCCCCCAAGTCTGACTGGAAGTGAGGCTTGCAACCACTGTCCATCTTCGAGGGAAAGATTCAATACACTCTCTAGCATGGTCTTGAGGAGAGAGCCATATTCCTTGAGTTTCGGACTGCTGAAGGCTGGGGAGCATCTCAGGAAGTATGTAAGTTTTGGGATTGACAGGCACCTGGTGAGTAGGTAGAAGGCATCATGTGTTTCGATGTCTTTCATCCTGCCTTCCATCGTCCTGAGGTCTAAGATTTTTTTTCCAGGACCAGATCGATGGCATTGGGCCCAAGAGGAGCACCAAGGAGAGTGCTGTTGGCTGGATCAATGGATCGTGCCCATATATATATATATATATATATATATATATATATATATATATATATCACAAACACTGATCTCTGGCCGACGGAGACTCGAACCTACGAACCTCATGACAAGGTACGCAGTGCTTTACCGACCGTAACACACTGGTCCAATACCTTGGCATCCAGCTCACTCTAGACGTTGATCCAAGGCACCCAGCTTTTAGGCAGGTGGCTGGATCAACGTCTAGCGTGAGCTGGATGCCAAGGTATTGGACCAGTGTGGTACGGTCGGTAAAGCACTGCGTACCTTGTCATGAGGTTCGTAGGTTCGAGTCTCCGTCGGCCAGAGATCAGTGTTTGTGAATATTCCTAGCATATATATATATATATATATATGCTGGAGGCAGTGGAGATGTCATGTCTGAGGTCAATGTGTGGTGTGAATATAATGCAGAGAATTCGGAGTTTGGAAATTAGGAGGAGGTGCCGGATTACCAAAACGATTGTCCAGAGAGCTGAGGAGGGGTTGTTGAGGTGGTTTGGACATGTAGAGAGAATGGAACGAGACAGAGTGACTTCGAGAGTGTATAAATCTGTAGTGGAGGGAAGGCGGGGTAGGGGTCGGCCTAGGAAAGGTTGGAGGGAGGGTAAAGGAAGTTTTGTGTGCGAGGGGCTTGGACTTCCAGCAAGCATGTGTGAGCGTATTTGATAGGAGTGAATGGAGGCATATGGTTTTAATACTTGACGTGCTGTTGGAGTGTGAGCAAAGTAACATTTATGAAGGATTCAGGAAACCGGCAGGCCGGACTTGAGTTCTGGAGATGGGAAGTACAGTGCCGGCACTCTGAAGGAGGGTGTTAATGTTGCAGTTTTATAACTGTAGTGTAAAGCACCCTTCTGGCAAGACAGTGATGGAGTGAATGATGATGAAAGTTTTTCTTTTCGGGCCACCCTGCCTTGGTGGGAATCGGCCGATGTGTTAATAAAAAAAAAAAAAAAAAAAAAAAAAAAATATATATATATATATATATATATATATATATATATATATATATATATATATATATATATAAGAGAGAGGAGGAGGCGTGCACCAGTACATCATTTTCATTCTATGCACTACATGCAACTACACATCCTGCCTTTAATCGGTAATCAGTTAATAGTCTTGTAATTTGTTTCTGGTGTGAGTGAAGGGACTCTCGCTCACATTAGAGAATACCGTTTGTAACTGTCAACCAGAGTGAGGGTGTGGGCTCCACGTTAGCTCTTCTTGTAACTGTCAACCAGAGTGAGGGAGTGGGCTCCACGTTAGCTCTTCTTGTAACTGTCAACCAGAGTGAGGGACTGGGCTCCACGTTAGCTCTTCTTGTAACTGTCAACCAGAGTGAGGGTGTGGGCTCTACGTTAGCTCTTCTTGTAACTGTCAACCAGAGTGAGGGAGTGGGCTCCACGTTAGCTCTTCTTGTAACTGTCAACCAGAGTGAGGGTGTGGGCTCCACGTTAGCTCTTCTTGTAACTGTCAACCAGAGTGAGGGACTGGGCTCCACGTTAGCTCTTCTTGTAACTGTCAACCAGAGTGAGGGTGTGGGCTCTACGTTAGCTCTTCTTGTAACTGTCAACCAGAGTGAAGGTGTGGGCTCCACGTTAGCTCTTCTTGTAACTGTCAACCAGAGTGAGGGAGTGGGCTCCACGTTAGCTCTTCTTGTAACTGTCAACCAGAGTGAGGTGTGGGCTCCACGTTAGCTCTTCTTGTAACTGTCAACCAGAGTGAGGGAGTGGGCTCCACGTTAGCTCTTCTTGTAACTGTCAACCAGAGTGAGGGAGTGGGCTCCACATTAGCTCTTCTTGTAACTGTCAACCAGAGTGAGGGTGTGGGCTCCACGTTAGCTCTTCTTGTAACTGTCAACCAGAGTGAGGGTGTGGGCTCCACGTTAGCTCTTCTTGTAACTGTCAACCAGAGTGAGGGTGTGGGCTCCACGTTAGCTCTTCTTGTAACTGTCAACCAGAGTGAGAGAGTGGGCTCCACGTTAGCTCTTCTTGTAACTGTCAACCAGAGTGAGGGAGTGGGCGCCACGTTAGCTCTTCTTGTAACTGTCAACCAGAGTGAGGGAGTGGGCTCCACGTTAGCTCTTCTTGTTACTGTCAACCAGAGTGAAGGTGTGGGCTCCACGTTAGCTCTTCTTGTAACTGTCAACCAGAGTGAGGTGTGGGCTACACGTTAGCTCTTCTTGTAACTGTCAACCAGAGTGAGAGAGTGTGGGCTCCACGTTAGCTCTTCTTGTAACTGTCAACCAGAGTGAAGGTGTGAGCTCCACGTTAGCTCTTCTTGTAACTGTCAACCAGAGTGAGAGTGTGGGCTCCACGTTAGCTCTTCTTGTAACTGTCAACCAGAGTGAAGGTGTGGGCTCCACGTTAGCTCTTCTTGTAACTGTCAACCAGAGTGAGAGTGTGGGCTCCACGTTAGCTCTTCTTGTAACTGTCAACCAGAGTGAGAGTGTGGGCTCCACGTTAGCTCTTCTTGTAACTGTCAACCAGAGTGAGAGTGTGGGCTCCACGTTAGCTCTTCTTGTAACTGTCAACCAGAGTGATGGGGTTAGTTGTGGACTGCACAAATGTCGTTAGCTCTTCTTGTAACTGTCAACCAGAGTGAGGTGTGGGCTCCACGTTAGCTCTTCTTGTAACTGTCAACCAGATGAGTGTGAGAAGTGTGTGGGCTCCACGTTAGCTCTTCTTGTAACTGTCAACCAGAGTGAGGTGTGGGCTCCACGTTAGCTCTTCTTGTAACTGTCAACCAGAGTGAGGTGTGGGCTCCACGTTAGCTCTTCTTGTAACTGTCAACCAGAGTACGAGATGAGTGCTCCAGTAGTCGTAACTTCACGAGTGTCACGTTAGCTCTTCTTGTAACTGTCAACCAGTGAGGTGCTCCAGTAGCCTCTTGTACTGTCAACAGGAGGTCTCCACGTTAGCTCTTCTTGTAACTGTCACGAGTGACCTAGCTCTGTAGTAACAGAGTGGAGTTTGACCAATAGGCTCCGTTAGCTCTTCTTGTAACTGTCAACCAGATGAGGCCACTATTTGTAACTGTGTGGTGTCTCACGTTACTCTTCTTGTAACTGTAACCAATGAGTGTGGGCTCCATCGTTAGCTCTTCTTGTAACTGTCAACCAGAATTAACTGTGGTGTTCTATATTCTGTAACTGTCAACAGGTATCACGTTAGCCTTTTAAATGTCCGAGTAGTGGAGCTCACTGTGTAGCTCTTCTTGTAACTGTCACCAGGTGAAGTAGGCTTTTAACGACTTGACTACTCTTGACTGGTAGTGTTAGTCTTCTGCTCAACAAGCTCTAGCTCTTCTTGTAACTGTCAACCAGAGTGAGGGTGTGGGCTCTACGTTAGCTCTTCTTGTAACTAGAATTCATCTTGGTGGCCAATACCTCCTTTGCTTTCAGTTAATTACCACATACTAGAGTTCTGTTCTCTCTCTTTAAACTATCTATATTATGGTATGTGCCAAAATGTCATGTAAATACTATAAATAACATTGGTGATGGAAATATACGGGTACTTAAAAAACAACCTTGGTGTATTCTTTTTGTCCCAGTCATTGCTGGAATGCTTTATCGACTGCTACCTTGCTGGTGTTCTATCTTCACTGCCAGGTACAAGACACCATATAATACCCTGCTGGTGTTCTATCTTCACTGCCAGGTACAAGACACCATATAATACCCTGCTGGTGTTCTATCTTCACTGCCAGGTACAAGACACCATATAATACCTTGCTGGTGTTCTATCTTCACTGCCAGGTACAAGACACTATATAATACCTTGCTGGTGTTCTATCTTCACTGCCAGGTACAAGACACCATATAATGCCCTGCTGGTGTTCTATCTTCACTGCCAGGTACACGACACCATATAATACCTTGCTGGTGTTCTATCTTCACTGCCAGGTACAAGACACCATATAATACCTTGCTGGTGTTCTATCTTCACTGCCAGGTACAAGACACCATATAATAGTACCTGTGTTCGTAATAGGTGCTTACGTAGACAGACTGATTTATAGGTGGATAGTGATATAAATCAATCACTATACGAACATTTAAACTGCACTGCCCCACTTAGAAGAGAAAATAAACAGAGGAGGTGTCAAGGGTGTAAATAAAAGGAGAGTCAAGTGAACGACCCAGTTACAGTGTCTGGTGATCCTCAAGTGTACCATCATAGGTACCAGAGGGGGGTACTGAGTAGTACACGTATCCTAGGTGTACCATCCTAGGTACACCTACTCAAGTGTACCATCCTAGGTACACCTACTCAAGTGTACCATCCTAGGTACCAGAGGGGGGGTACTGAGTAGTACACGTATCCTAGGTGTACCATCCTAGGTACAAGAGGGGCTACAGCTACTCAGGTGTACCATCCTAGGGTCCAGAGAGGGTATACCTACCCCAAGTTTGGAGCATTTTACAATATAATGGGAGAGGAAGGCATCTACAGAGACAAAGCCACGACTAAGATTCATACAAGGAAAGTTGTGTATAAGGGAAGATTCAACCCGACGGCGACTGTGAAAGTTGGACGTAGGGTAGACAGTTTTAGCAGAAGACCAGTCAATAGGATGACTGTGATGTCTGATATGACAGAAAAGAGCATTGTTGGTGTCGGCAAGCCTAACACTACTTGTGCTCCCTGAGTCTGTGAGAAGGAGAACGGCCAGTTTCTCCAAAGTACTGAAGAGGACAAGATGAACAATAAATAGAGTAGACACCAGGATAATCTATAGAGGGAGGAGAGGTATGAACTAGATTGGTGCGAAGAGTGTTAGTCTGTCGAAAAGTAAGTTTGATGTCTAAGGAACGGAGAGAGTTGTTGAGATTAGAAAGACTGGAAATATGGGGAAGGCAGAGGACAGGAGTAGAGTTTGGGAGAGAAGAAAGTCCGTTTAGCACGTGAGAAGGTACATTTATGAAATGGGAAGGGTAGCCAAGACGGGATAATGAATTACGAAGAGTGCAAACTTCTGATTCAAGGAACTGAAGATCACAAATGCCGAGAGCACGGAGAAAGAGGGAGATAAGAACACTTTTCTTGACAGAGGAAGCATGGTTGGAAGAGACTAAGAGTCATGAGTCCAAAGAGCAAATATGTCATCTACATAGCGGAGAGAGTGAAGAGCGCACATCAATAGTAGGAAGAAGAACAGTCTCGAAGTATTCCATGTATAGATTAGTATTACAAACTCAGGTAATCAAGGCCTGTTAACCTGGTCGTAAAAGGGAACTTGGAGCAAAATAAACAAAGCTGAAATCTTTGAATTGTATTTTCCTTCACCAAGTATAAACAGATTTATGTACACTATATACACTATGTACATCAATAGGTAATATAAGTGCACGGCACGGTAAGCCAAGGCAACAATAGAAAGACAGAGACCAAGGTGCTTCAACCAGCAGTAGAATGAATCTGACAACGGTGAAAACGTGAGTGCTACCACATCACCTTCACAACTGCCAGACCCATGTTATGATTGGCTGAACCTAGGTACTGATCTGACGAGGGGGGCCCCTGAATCGTCAGACCCTTAGCACCTGGTTCACTGGTTGGTGAGGCAGCCTATATGAGAGTGTGTACATGCGCCGAATAAATATAACGTACTCTTTGCATGTCACAATTAGCAAGAACAGGAGATAGAGGAGAGCCCATAGCAACATAGAAAGACATCAGTAGGTATATGGAGATGAAGTAACCCTTCATTGACCTTCTCTCTGAGAAAATTAAGGACATCATCAAGAGGGACATTAGTGAAGAGGGACTCAACGTCAAGGTACAGGTCGGGAGAGAGCGAACACGTCTTGAGAGTGACGAAGGTGGGCAGCAGTAAAAGTACCAAGAAAAATGCTCCAAACTTCAGAACACCCGTGATTTAACCTGATTTTTTTTTTTTTACCCATCTCCTTTCCTCTTTCTCCTTTGGGGTTTCTTTCTTCTGCCTTGGGTATTTGGTCCACTTTTATTACTTCTTCCCCTCTGTATTCTTGTTCCTACTCTTTATGGGCTCCTAGCTCCCTTGTGGGCCCTAGCTTCCTTGTGGGCCCCTAGCTTCCTTGTGGGCCCCTAGCTCCTTTGCAGTGCTCCTCTTTCTTAGTATTTGACTCCACTACTACTACTACTCCAAGTGTACCATCCTAGGTACCAGAAAGGGTACGCTTATACCAGGTGTACCATCTTAGGTACCAAAGAGGGTGTGTTTACCCCAGGTGTGCCATCCTAGGTACTCGAGAGGGCATGTTTACCCCAGGTGTACCATCCTTGGTACCAGAGAGGGTATGCTTACCTCAAGTGTACCATCCTAGGTACCCGAGAGGGTACAACTACCCCAAGAGTACCATCCTAGGTACCAGAGAGGGTACACCTACCCCAAGTGTACCATCCTGTGGTTGGTACAGCTGCAGTGCCCAGAATGCTAAGAACAGTCTGGAACATTGTCAGGTAGCACTGAGGGCATCATGCCCACACTCTTCCCAGGTAGCACTGAGGGCATCATGCCCACACTCTTCCCAGGTAGCACTGAGGGCATCATGCCCACACTCTTCCCAGGTAGCACTTAGGGCATTATGCCCACACTCTTCCCAGGTAGCACTGAGGGCATCATGCCCACACCCTTCCCAGGTAGCACTGAGGGCATCATGCCCACATTCTTCCCAGGTAGCACTGAGGGCATCATGCCCACACTCTTCCCAGGTAGCACTGAGGGCATCATGCCCACACTCTTCCCAGGTAGCACTTAGGCATTATGCCCACACTCTTCCCAGGTAGAACTGAGGGCATAATGCCCACACTCTTCCCAGGAAGCACTGAGGGCATAATGCCCACACCCTTCCCAGGAAGCACTGAGGGCATCATGCCCACACCCTTCCCAGGTAGCACTGAGGGCATCATGCCCACATTCTTCCCAGGTAGCACTGAGGGCATCATGCCCACACTCTTCCCAGGTAGCACTGAGGGCATCATGCCCACACTCTTCCCAGGTAGCACTGAGGGCATCATGCCCACAATCTTCCAAGGTAGCACTGAGGGCATCATGCCCACAATCTTCCAAGGTAGCACTGAGGGCATCATGCCCACACTCTTCTCAGGTAGCACTGAGGGCATCATGCCCACAATCTTCCAAGGTAGCACTGAGGGCATCATGCCCACAATCTTCCAAGGTAGCACTGAGGGCATCATGCCCACAATCTTCCCAGGTAGCACTGAGGGCATCATGCCCACAATCTTCCAAGGTAGCACTGAGGGCATCATGCCCACAATCTTCCAAGGTAGCACTGAGGGCATCATGCCCACAATCTTCCAAGGTAGCACTGAGGGCATCATGCCCACAATCTTCCCAGGTAGCACTGAGGGCATCATGCCCACAATCTTTCCTTCTCTATGTCTATTGTAATTTTGTGCAGATGTCTCAAACTGAATTTGAAATTTGAATTTGAGAAAAATTGTCTTGTGGTTATAGTAGCAGTTGTGGTAGGTGGTAATGGTGGTAGTGGTGGTAATTGGTAGTGATGATAGGTGGTAGTGGTGGTAGGTGGTAGTGATGATAGGTGGTAGTGGTGGTAGGTGGAAGTGGTTGTAGGTGGTAGTGATGATAGGTGGTAGTGGTGGTAGGTGGTAATGGTGGTAGGTGGTAGGTGGTAATGGTGGTAGGTGGTAGTGGTTGTAGGTGGTAGTGGTGGTAGGTGGTAATGGTGGTAGGTGGTAGTGGTGGTAGGTGGTAGTGATGATAGGTGGTATTGATGGTAGGTGGTAATGGTGGTAGGTGGGAGTGGTGGTAGGTTTTAATGGTGGTAGTGGTGATAGGTGGTAGTGGTGGTAGGTGGTAGTGGTGGTAGGTGGTAATGGTGGTAGGTGGTATTGGTGATAGGTGGTAGTGGTGGTAGGTGGTAATGGTGGTAGGTGGTAGTGGTGGTAGGTGGTAGTAGTGGTAATGATGGTAGGTGGTAGTGGTGGTAATGATGGTAGGTGGTAGTGGTGGTAGGTGGTAATGGTTATGGTAGGTGGTAGTGGTGGTAGGTGGTAATGGTGATAGTGGTGGTAGGTGGTAATGGTGGTGGTAGTGGTAGTAGGTGGTAATGGTGGTGGTAGATGGTAGTGGTGATAGGTGGTAGTGGTGGTAGGTGGTAATCATGGTAGGTGGTAGTGTTGGTAGGTGGTAATGGTAGATTGTTGGTGGTGGTAGGTGATAATGGTGGTAAGAGGTAGGGAGGCGGGGGTGGTTTATTGGAGGTAGGGGTGGGTTGATGATAGGGTGAAGAAGGCGGTGAGGGTTGAAGGGAGGAGGGAAGCGGTGGGGGAGGTTGAAGGGAGACTTGGGGAGGGAGGCGGTGGGGGAGGTTGAAGGGAGGCGGTGGGGATTGAAGGGGGCGGGAGGGATGGGAGGAGGTAGTCTTAGCAGGTTGTTCAACTCGTGGGCAGCTGAGGGATAACTGGACTGAAGGAGTGGCTAGCAGTTGATGATCCAGCTGGGTACAAGTAGTCATCAATGCTATGAAGAGGTGATCATCAGTGCTATCAAGAGGTGGTCATCAATGCTATCAAGAGGTGTCATCAATGCTATCAAGAGGTAGTCATCAATGCTATCAAGAGGTGTCGTTAATGCTATCAAGAGGTGTCATCAATGCTATCAAGAGGTGGTCATCAGTGTTATGAAGAAGTTGTTATCAGTGGTAGGAAAAGGTAGTCATTATAGCTAGGAAAAGGTGGTCATCAATGCTAGGAAGAAGTGGTCATCAGTACTGGGTAGAGGTCATCAATGCTGGTTACAGGTGGTCATCAGTGGTGGGTTGAGGTGGTCATCAGTGGTGGGTTGAGGTGGTCATCAGTGGTGGGTAGAGGTGGTCATCAGTGCTGGGTAGAGGTGGTCATCAGTGGTGGGTAGAGGTGGTCATCAGTGGTGGGTCGAGGTGGTCATCAATGCTGGGTAGAGGTGGTCATCAGTGCTGGGTAGAGGTGGTCATCAGTGCTGGGTAGAGGTGGTCATCAGTGCTGGGTAGAGGTGGTCATCAGTGCTGGGTAGAGGTGGTCATCAATGCTGGGTATAGGTGGTCAGTGGTGGGTAGAGGTGGTCAACAATGATGGGTAGAGGTGGTCATCAATGCTGGGTAGAGGTGGTCAACAATGCTGGGTAGAGGTGGTCATCAATGCTGGGTAGAGGTGGTCAACAATGCTGGGTATAGGTGGTCAGTGGTGGGTAGAGGTGGTCAACAATGCTGGGTAGAGGTGGTCATCAATGCTGGGTAGAGGTGGTCAACAATGCTGGGTAGAAGTGGTCATCAGTGCTGAGTAGAGGTGGTCATCAGTGCTGGGTATAGGTGGCCATCAGTGCTGGGTAGAGGTGGTCATCAATGCTGGGTAGAAGTGGTCATCAATGCTGGGTAGAGGTGGTCATCAGTGGTGGGTAGAGGTGGTCATCAATGCTGGGTAGAGGTGGTCATCAGTGCTGGGTATAGGTGGCCATCAGTGCTGGGTAGAGGTGGTCATCAATGCTGTGTAGAAGTGGTCATCAATGCTGGGTAGAGGTGGTCATCAATGCTGGGTAGAGGTGTTCATCAATGCTGGGTAGAAGTGGTCATCAATGCTGGGTAGAGGTGGTCATCAATGCTGGGTAGAGGTGGTCATCAATGCTGGGTAGAGGTGGTCATCAATACTGGGTAGAGAGGTGGTCATCAATGCTGGGTAGAGGTGGTCATCAATGCTGGGTAGAGGTGGTCATCATTGCTGGGTAGAGGTGGTCATCAATGCTGGGTAGAAGTGGTCATCAATGCTGGGTAGAGGTGGTCATCAATGCTGGGTAGAGGTGGTCATCAATGCTGGGTAGAGGTGGTCATCAATACTGGGTAGAAGTGGTCATCAATGCTGGGTAGAGGTGGTCACTCAGATGCATGGGTAGAGGTGGTCATCAATGCTGGGTAGAGGTGGTCATCAATGCTAGAGGTGGTCATCAATGCTGGGTAGAGTGGTCATCAATGCTGGGTAGAGGTGGTCATCAATGCTGGGTAGAGGTGGTCATCAATGCTGGGTAGAGGTGGTCATCAATGCTGGGTAGAGGTGGTCATCAATGCTGGGTAGAGGTGGTCATCAATGCTGGGTAGAGGTGGTCATCAATGCTGGGTAGAGGTGGTCATCAATGCTGGGTAGAGGTGGTCATCAATGCTGGGTAGAGGTGGTCATCAATGCTGGGTAGAGGTGGTCATCAATGCTGGGTAGAGGTGGTCATCAATGCTGGGTAGAGGTGGTCATCAATGCTGGGTAGAGGTGGTCATCAATGCTGGGTAGAGGTCATCAATGCTGGTAGAGTGGTCATCAATGCTGGGTAGAGGTGGTCATCAATGCTGGGTAGAGGTGGTCATCAATGCTGGGTAGAGGTGGTCATCAATGCTGGGTAGAGGTGGTCATCAATGCTGGGTAGAGGTGGTCATCAATGCTGGGTAGAGGTGGTCATCAATGCTGGGTAGAGGGGACATGCGTAGAGGTGGTCATCAATGCTGGGTAGAGGTGGTCATCAATGCTGGGTAGAGGTGGTCATCAATGCTGGGTAGAGGTGGTCATCAATGCTGGGTAGAGGTGGTCATCAATGCTGGGTAGAGGTGGTCATCAATGCTGGGTAGAGGTGGTCATCAATGCTGGGTAGAGGTGGTCATCAATGCTGGGTAGAGGTGGTCATCAATGCTGGGTAGAGGTGGTCATCAATGCTGGTGGGGTAGGGGTGGTCATCAATGCTGGGAAGGGGTATCAATGCTGGTAGAGGTGGTCATCAATGCTGGAGTCAATGTGAGAGGTGGTCATCAATGCTGGGTAGAGGTGGTCATCAATGCTGGGTAGAGGTGGTCATCAATGCTGGGTAGAGGTGGTCATCAATGCTGGGTAGAGGTGGTCATCAATGCTGGGTAGAGGTGGTCATCAATGCTGGGTAGAGGTGGTCATCAATGCTGGTAGAGTGGTCATCAATGCTGGGTAGAGGTGGTCATCAATGCTGGGTAGAGGTGGTCATCAATGCTGGGTAGAGGTGGTCATCAATGCTGGGTAGAGGTGGTCATCAATGCTGGGTAGAGGTGGTCATCAATGCTGGGTAGAGGTGGTCATCAATGCTGGGTAGAGGTGGTCATCAATGCTGGGTAGAGGTGGTCATCAATGCTGGGTAGAGGTGGGTTAAATTATGAAAGGACTCCAGTGGAAATAATCCACAGTGCGTGGGTTTCTAGGGTTATCCTGGGTTACTAATCCTCCAGGTTAATAATGTGGCTAATATACAAATAACGCGCGCGCATTAGGAGACAAACTTATGGAGACGTTTCGGCCCGCTTAACTAGTCATATGCCAGTCAGTGGTCCAAGTCGACCGAAACGTCGTCATAAGTTTCAGTTTCGTATGTAGCGAGTTATTTGTGTATCGTTGCAGTGGCTGTGTTCTCAGTGTGACTTAAACCTTCAGACGCAAGACAGTGAGAGAGAGAGACGCCCCAGACTGGTTGTTTGTGACCGACCACCAGTTAGTGAGCTCTCAGAGACGCCCCAGACTGGTTGTTTGTGACCGACCACCAGTTAGTGAGCTCTCAGAGACGCCCCAGACTGGTTGTTTGTGACCGACCACCAGTTAGTGAGCTCTCAGAGACGCCCCAGACTGGTTGTTTGTGACCGACTACCAGTTAGTGAGCTCTCAGAGACGCCCCAGACTGGTTGTTTGTGACCGACTACCAGTTAGTGAGCTCTCAGAGACGCCCCAGACTGGTTGTTTGTGACCGACTACCAGTTAGTGAGCTCTCAGAGATGCCCCAGACTGGTTGTTTGTGACCGACTACCAGTTAGTGAGCTCTCAGAGACGCCCCAGACTGGTTGTTTGTGACCGACCACCAGTTAGTGAGCTCTCAGAGACGCCCCAGACTGGTTGTTTGTCACTGACCACCAGTTAGTGAGCTCTCAGAGATGCCCCAGACTGGTTGTTTGTCACTGACCACCAGTTAGTGAGCTCTCAGAGCGAAGAGCTCGCTTATACTCTCCAACCATAACATCTCCTGACACTAGTCAACTATGCCATCTCTTGGCACTAGTCAACTATGACATCTGACACTAGTCAACCTTGACATCTCCTGGCACTAGTCAACTGTAACATTTTCCAGCAGTTGTCAGTTATGACTTCTGGCACTGGTCAGTAATCTAGCCATGTACTAGCTACTACTACTACTACTATCGTCCTCATTGGGTAAGAGGATTTACCTTGAATTAAGAGAGGTGTTCCGAGGTAAAGTGTGGTGGTATATCCTCTATATTATACACCAAACATACTTCCATTACTGCCTACCATCACAACTATGAAATATTCCTTCTTACACAACAATGTATAAGCTAAACAGAACATTGCGGGAATTCTTCCCAGCTGTAGGAATACATGAGTGTGTGTAGTGTAGTGTGGTGTAGTGTGGTGTTGTGTGGTGGGGTGTAGTGTGGTGTTGTGTGGTGGGGTGTAGTGTGTGTGGTGTAGTGTGGTGTGGTGGGTGTAGTGTGGTGTAGTGTAGTGTGGTGGGGTGTAGTGGCGGGGTGTGGCAACTGTGTGTTGCCTGCGGCCAGGCAGACTAACAGTAAACTCATAGAACGGCACTCCCACATACATGTTGCCTGCACTGCTGCCTCCCCGTAGCTGTCTCTCTGCTACGTAGCGTGTTGCTCGAGCTTCCTCGCTCACCTTTGTTGCTTGCCAGAGTGACCAGTAGAGTGTAGAGAGGAAGTAAGAGAGGCAGGAGAGCCGGCGCTGTCTGTAAGCATGGTAATGGTGCTGCCTGGAAGCATGGTAATGGTGCTGCCTGGAAGCATGGTAATGGTGCTGCCTGGAAGCATGGTAATGGTGCTGCCTGGAAGCATGGTAATGGTGCTGCCTGGAAGCATGGTAATGGTGCTGCCTGGAAGCATGGTAATGGTGCTGCCTGGAAGCATGGTAATGGTGCTGCCTGGAAGCATGGTAATGGTGCTGCCTGGAAGCATGGTAATGGTTCTGTTTGGAAGCATGGTAATGGTGCTGCCTGGAAGCATGGTAATGGTGCTGCCTGGAAGCATGGTAATGGTGTTGCCTGGAAGCATGTTAATGGTGCTGCCTGGAAGCATGGTAATGGTGCTGCCTGGAAGCATGGTAATGGTGCTGCCTGGAAGCATGGTAATGGTGCTGCCTGGAAGCATGGTAATGGTGCTGCCTGGAAGCATGGTAATGGTGCTGCCTGGAAGCATGGTAATGGTGCTAGGGAGAAGGTGAACGACAGCAAGGTTGGCCTGAATACTGTGGAAATGACGATACACCCAGTACACTAGTCACCATTACACTCATCATGATACACCCAGTACACTCATCACAGTACACCCAGTACACTCTCTGAGGTACATTGTGAGCAACACGGGGCATCACCTGCAGTACGAAACACTCCTGGTACCTCATCCTTGCAATATATTTATCAGTAAATGTTGCATCAGGTGTGTGTTTACTTGCGCCTCAATCAGAATTCTTAGTGTAGCTTATAAGGCGCCCAAGGTTAGTAGCGCAGTTGTGCGTCCTTACGGTACACTGCTAGCCTGGCTGCCTGCTGGCTGCCTGCTGGCTGCCCACCGGCCTAATAACAACCGCTGCATCGCATATTTTCTGCCTTCTTACAGAAGGTTGTTTACATGGAAGGCACTGCTGGTGCTGGCAAGAATGGGTTAACGGAGGTGGGAGAGCACGGGCAGTGATCCCAGCCTGGGCAGCAAGAACCGTTGTGGTGCTGACCCATTTACGGTGGAGTGCCCAGCGTGCCACTAAGCTGTGGGTTGATTACTGATAAGGCGTGATGGGGGCGCGGGTGCCGACACTGTGGCATTTCTCAAGGAGTTATGACAGAAGAATTCAGCTGAGAGATGCAGGTTAAAACACAATGGGCGAGCAGTGTGTGACGCTCTATTGTTCTCTTCTGTCTTGTTATTACTCACTGTGACACCTAGGTACGCACGCACACGCACACGCACACACACGCACGCACGCACGCACACACACAGGGGTTGAAGAAGAAAGGAGAGGAGCTCTCAAGGAATGACCGGGAAGCCTGTGAGGAGCTCATCGTGAAGTTTGTTTAGGTATTCTCAGAGAGAGAAAGGCTTCCAGCAAGGCTTCCAGCATACCGAAGCGGTGGGACCAGATAATCTGTCTCCGTGCGTCCTGAAAGAGGAAGCAGAGGCAACAATATTCAACAAGTCTATCGACACAGGGCAACTACCGTAGGTGTGGAAGACAGCAAATGTAGTTCCAGCTTTTAAAACAGGTGGCAGACAGGCAGCGTTAAATTACAGACCAGTGTCACTGACATGTATAGTATGTAATGCCATGGAGGAGGTTATCAGAAGAGTGGTGGAGCACCTAGAAAGGAATGAGCTTATCAACGACAACCAGCACGGATTCAGGGACGGGAAATCCTGTGTCACAAACCTACTAGAGTTCTACGACAAGGTAACACAAGTAAGACAGGAGGGAGAGAGGGGTGGGTAGACTACATCTTCTTGGACTGTAAAAAGGCTTTTGACACAGTACCACACAAGAGACTGGTACAAAAATTAGAGTAGACAGGAATAACAGGAAAAAGCACTACACTGGATCAAGGCATACCTGACAGGAAGAAACAAAGAGTGATTGTCCGTGATGAGGTGTAGGAATGGTGCAAGTGATGAGTGGGGTTCTACAAGGATCAGTCCTAAGGCCGGTGCTGTTTCTTGAATACGTCAATTACATGACGGAAGAGATAGAATCAGAGGTGTCCCTGTTCGGAGACTACGTGAAACTAATGAGGAGAATACAAGTGGACGAGGACCTGGAAAGGCTACAAATGGATCTGGACAGGCTGCAGACCTGGTCCGACAAATTGTTCCTGGAGTTTAACCCCAGCAATTGCAAATTTATGAAGCTTGGGAAAGAACAAAGAAGACCGCAGACGGAGTACAAGTTCGGGGGGCAAAGGCTGTAAATCTCAATCATATGGTGAGTATCATATCAAGCATATCATCTGAGGCGCACGTCAATCAAATAACTGATGCAGCGAATGCACATCTGGCAAATTTAAGAATAGATTTTCGACATCTAAGTAAGGAAGCATTCATGACACTGTACACCGTGTACGTCAGGCTCATACTGGAGTATGTAGCACCAGTATGGAACCCACGCCTGGTTAAGCATATCAACAAACTGGAGAAAGTGCAAAGGTTTGCAACAAGACAAGTCCCGCAGCTAAGGGGTATGTCCTATGAGGGGAGGTTAAGGGAGCTAAACTTGGTGACATTGCTTTAAAAAGAAAATTCCTGGACAGCCGCCTCTACGAAGTCGCTGTCTGGATCCCCAGTCAAGGAGTTGCAGTCAGGTTTGGCTGGTATTACAGTCTCCTGGGACCACTGTATTTTCACTCGTTGATGACTTAAAGATTTCCTCCCAGAGCACTCTCTCCCTCCCTCCCTCTCTCTCCCTCCCTCTCTCTCTCCCTCCCCTCTCTCTCTCTCTCTTGTTTATGTTCTAGAGTTCATATATCACACATAAACTCACCTCACTAACTATAAATTCTACTCAAAATGTCTGTTGCTTCAGCCTTTGTCTCTGTATTGTGGACCAGTCACAACACAATATACATCTACACAACACAATATACAGTTGCACAACACAATATACATCTACACAACACAATATACATCTACACAACACAATATAAAGTTGCAGATGCAAGAATAAGAATAAGATGTTGATACATGTTTGTACAAAGGAGTATAACAATTGGGTGTGCATGCCAAAAGCTCCTTAACATGCAGAACATTTCAGGCAAACTTAAGACTAACTTAAGATTAATAAGACGATAACAGTGTGAGTAATTTTGTACATATGGTCACTTAGGTGAGTGTAATTTTAAATTTAGGAGTTTACAATGAATACAAGAAAACTGAATATTCTATTAGTTCATGCTATATGGCTTTACTAAGTTAGATTGAGAGGAATTACAGTTTTGAATTATTAACCTAAAGCGGATACAATGAAATTATTAACATTGAGAGGATTACAGATATTGGGAGCAAGTATATATTGATTGTAATGTATGCCTATGTTCATGATATTGAGCAAATGTGTGTATAGTTTTTACATATGTATTTATGATGGGCTGGGACAGGTTAAGGACAAGTTTTTTAACGGTAGTTTTGAAAATGCTGGATGAGTCAGTAGTTCTGGAGATTTCTGGCAGAGATTTAGCCGGACACGGGGAATGTCATAGAGATTTTTATGCCTAGTATTATGTCTCTGGGTCCTGTTGCAACTGTCAAGAAAGCGCTTTAGGACTGGATTTATATTAGTATTGATTGTTCTGTAAATGTAGTTTTCACAGTAGTACATACTAGTGAATGTTTTGTATAGTGAGTAGGTTTAGGTCTTTGAAAAGTGGGTGTGGGGTTGTCTAGCAGTGGACTGTGTAATATTCGCACTGCAGCTTTTTGTTTGGTTATTATTGGCTTCAGGTGATTTGCTGTTGTGGATCCCCAGGCACAAATAGCATAGGTGAGGTTGGTGTAGATCAGAGAATTGTATAGTGTATACCTGGAGAGGGTTTCGGGGGTCAACGCCCCCACGGCCCGGTCTGAGACCAGACCTCGTGGTGGATCAGGGTCTGATCAACCAAGCTGTAAGTAGTGCTGTTTGTGGTACATAGTAACGTATCTTTGAGAGGATGTCAACTGTTTTAGATAATACTTTTGTCATGTGTTGGATATGGGTGTTGAATTTCAAGTTGCTGTCAAGGTGCAGACCCAGAAATTTTCCCTCATTATGTTTAGCAATAAGGACGTTGTTAAGCATAATGTTTAGTTGGACCTCTCCTGCTCTACTCCCAACATAATGTAGAAGGTTTTGTCTGTATTAAATGTAAGTTTATTGACAGTCGTCCAGGTTGATATTTTTACGAGCTTTTCATTAACAATAGTGTTGAGTGAGCCAAGCTTAAGGTGAGAGATGATAAAAGTCGGGTCGTCAGCAAAGAGAATAGGTCTAAGTTGTTTGTGATACACTTGGAAGGTCGTTGATGTATAAAATTAAAAGGAAGGGGGTCAAGTACTCTTCCCTGTGGTACACCGGTGTCGAGGAGTCTGGTTGGGTAGGTTGTGTCTTTAATAGAGACGTATTGCTATCTATTAGTGAGGTAAGACTCCATATATGCCAGTACATGACCTATTATACTGCAATGATCAAGCTTGAGGAGTAGGATGCTGTGGTCTACTGTATCAAAAGCTTTCTTAAGGTCGATAAAGAGTCCAAGTGGGTATTCGTTTTTTTTTTTTCAAGTGCTGTGTAAAGCAGGTCTAGCATTTTTACTATTGCGTCATTTGTGGTTTTGTTTCTGGTGAAGCCAAACTGGCAGGGGTTGAGGATGCTGGCAGGGGTTGAGGATGCTGGCAGGGGTTGAGGATGCTGGCAGGGGTTGAGGATGCTGGCAGAGGTTGAGGATGCTTTGTGATGTAATGAAGGAGTATAACCTTTTGTGTATGAGCTCGAAGATTTTGGAAGGTAAAGGCAAGTTTGATATTGACCTACAGTTGTTTACATCTGTTGGGTCACCACCTTTGTGTATTGGTGTAACCCCTTGTTATTTTGAGTCATGAACTTGGCCTTCCTCTCTCCCATTACGTACACTGCAGGACCTAATTACATCACCTTCAAGAGGATCGAGGGTGGGTGGAAAGGAAAGAGGGCTGGGGGAAAGTCTTAGACTATTGTGTGAGGGTTGAGGATGGGTGGAGAGGACAGGACGTGCGCTGAGTGTTGTCCTTGTATTAAACTTGAGTACATCAGCAGTGTGCTGATATACTCACCTATATGATGGTTATATTTTGTGTACAAAAACTAATTTTGCTTCCTCCTGTCACCTTCCATTAAGTGTAGGATGGTTCAAGATGGTGCTACTTGGATGGTTCTAGATGGTGCTACTAGGATGGTTCTAGATGGTGTTACTAGGATGGTTCTAGATGGAAATACTAGGATGGTTCTAGGTGTTACTAGGATGGTTCTAGATGGTGCTACTAGGATGGTTCTAGATGGTGCTACTAGGATGGTTCTAGATGGTGCTACTAGGATGGTTTTAGATGGTGCTACTAGGATGGTGGTGCTACTAGGATGATTCTAGATGGTGCTACTAGGATGGTTTTAGATGGTGCTACTAGGATGATTCTAGATGGTGCTACTAGGATGGTTTTAGATGGTGCTACTAGGATGGTTTTAGATGGTGCTACTAGGATGGTTTTATATGGTGCTACTAGGATGGTTTTAGATGGTTTCTAGTGATTTGTTAAAGAGTAATGTGTAATGGTGGGTGAGAGGACATAAGCCGCTCGTTTGAACAATAACGGGACTTGAGCTATATTTCCTGATTTGTTTTTAGTGAGTTAATAATCATGGCAACTTCAATGGGCTCTGTTGGTGCAAGATAGAGGGATGTTGGTGCAAGATAGAGGGATGTTGGTGCAAGATAGAGGGATGTTGGGAAGTTTCCATCTAGATATCATTAGCTCGGACATTGGTATTTGGAATTTTACTGGCGAGTCTTGATCCTACCGTATCATTGTATCATGTCTACCTAACTATGTATCATTGTACCATGTCTAAATAAACTATTACTATTACTATTACTAGAAGTCATTTATTTTGTTAGCTGTATAAATAGGTTGGAGTTGCGGTTCGTTCGGTTTAGTTGATACAATATTACGAGCTTTGTTCAGTTTGTGGTGCCCAGGATCTGAGAGAGTGTCTTCCATGTCTTTTTTTATTATATCTCCTCTCGTTTCAGTGAATCTATTAGAATAGTATAGTTGCTTGGACCTTCATATTAGTTTGGTGAAGACTGACGTTTAGTGTTTGATAAATTCATTAGTTATTAAGCCCCTTCTGTATTGTTTTTCATATTGATGTTTCATATCAAGGGATCTTAGAATGCTTTTAGTAAGCCATGGGCAACTTTGTCTTTTATTGGTGATATAACGGACTAAATAAAATGAAAACAGGAGCCAGTCAACACCTGGCTTGAAGGATGACAGTGGCTCATCACTGTATAAAATATTAGGTTATTACCTTTGTCACTACAGAGACAATAATTACATTGTTAGTAACTCAGACCTTGAACTTGCTATCACTTAAGTTTGTTCGTTAACATTGGTGTTGCTAACATTGTAACATTGTTCTAGGTTCACACTGGTACCTGACTTGTTAAAATATTTACACAGCAGTTTAAAACCTATCGTCTACACGAGGCTCATTAAGGTTGCATATAACGTGTTCATCACTAGTGAAGAATACCTATTATAGGAATTAAATTCTCAGCATATGAAGTGGGAGAGATATACACCTGTCGATATATACCTGGCGTGTTAACCTTGGTCTCTCTCTATACCTGCTGGCCCTACCTGTGTCTAGTTTCTGGTGTTATTAAACATTAGGAACACTCCGGCCTAACTTGAAATATATTTCCTGACTCTAATAACTGTGTTGAAATGCGTCAGTGTATTAGACTGACACGTGTTGACAGGGCGTGGGTCACTGATACTCTCCAACATAAACATCACAGGCCCTAACTTCAACATAACTGCTTTACACTGAGAACTCCTAAACATAACTTCAGTGTCCTGAAAAAATTGCTGTTGCAGTGTGTATTAGCACTGACACGGTGAAATAACTGAGACAGGGCGTGGGTCCAAACTGATTACTTACATTCTCCAACATAAACATCAAGAACACGTTAATGCTTATAATAGGGATTAAAACAAACTCTCAGTGTATATACCTGGAGACATTTGCTTCTTGCAGTGTGTATACCTGCGGGAAATACCTGCCTATTAGGTCTGGATACATTTTATTTCGAACTGTTGCCTGGAACATCAAGTGAGAGTCACGCAGGTGAGTTGATTTTGCGTGTCTGCGTGACAATAAGATTGTTTAATGCAGAAAGTATCCATTGTTATGAGACGTGCGGTTGCCTAGGCTGCACCATACACAGGCTGCACCATACACAGGCTGCACCATACACAGGCTGCACCATACACAGGCTGCACCATACACATCTAACTCTGGTATGGAACATGTTGTGCTCCTTGTTGTTGATCACAGACAGTAATGACACAACAACTGTCACTTCGCTCATGAACTTGACCTTCCTCTCTCCCATTACGTACACTGCAGGACCTAATTACATCAACTTGAAGAGGATCGAGGGTGGGTGGAAAGGAAAGAGGGCTGGTGGAAAGTCTTAGACTATTGTGTGAGGGTTGAGGATGGGTGGAGAGGACAGGACGTGCGCTGAGTGTTGTCCTTGTATTAAACTTGAGTACATCAGCAGTGTGCTGATGTACTCACCTATATGATGGTTATATTTTGTGTACAAAAGCTAGTTTTGCTTCCTCCTGTCACCTTCCATTAAGTGTAGGATGGTTCAAGATGGTGCTACTAGGATGGTTCTAGATGGTGCTTCTAGCATGGTTCTATATGGTGCTACTAGAATGGTTCTATATGGTGCTACTAGGATGGTTCTAGATGGTGCTACTAGGATGGTTCTAGATGGTGCTACTTGGATGGTTCTAGATGGTGCTACTAGGATGGTTCTAGATGGTGTTACTAGGATGGTTCTAGATGGTGCTACTAGGATGGTTCTAGATGGTGCTTCTAGGATGGTTCTATATGGTGCTACTAGGATGGTTCTATATGGTGCTACTAGGATGGTTCTTGATGGTTCACCTTCAAGAATTAGACTATTTTGCAACATTTAGGAACCTATTGTGGGAACGTTTAAACACACAATGGCTTCCTCAGTCATGTTCAAGTGTATACACTGACAGGTGTATGTCTCTCAGTGTGTATACACTGACAGGTGTATGTCTCTCAGTGTGTATACACTGACAGGTGTATGTCTCTCAGTGTGTATACACTGACAGGTGTATGTCTCTCAGTGTGTATACACTGACAGGTGTATGTCTCTCAGTGTGTATACACTGACAGGTGTATGTCTCTCAGTGTGTATACACTGACAGGTGTATGTCTCTCAGTGTGTATACACTGACAGGTGTATGTCTCTCAGTGTGTATACACTGACAGGTGTATGTCTCTGTGTGTATACACTGACAGGTGTATGTCTTTCAGTGTGTATACACTGACAGGTGTATGTCTCTCAGTGTGTATACACTGACAGGTGTATGTCTCTGTGTGTATACACTGACAGGTGTATGTCTCTCAGTGTATATACACTGTGTATATACACTGACAGGTGTATGTCTCAGTGTGTATACACTGACAGGTGTATGTCTCTCAATGTGTATACACTGACAGGTGTATGTCTCTCAGTGTATATACACTGTGTATATACACTGACAGGTGTATCTCTCTCAGTGTATATACACTGACAGGTGTATGTCTCTCAGTGTATATGTATATTCACTGACAGGTGTATGTCTCTCAGTGTATATACACTGTGTATATTCACTGACAGGTGTATGTCTCAGTGTATATACACTGTGTATATTCACTGACAGGTGTATGTCTCTCAGTGTATATACACTGTGTATATACACTGACAGGTGTATCTCTCTCAGTGTATATACACTGACAGGTGTATCTCTCTCAGTGTATATTCACTGACAGGTGTATGTCTCTCAGTGTATATACACTGTGTATATTCACTGACAGGTGTATGTCTCTCAGTGTATATACACTGTGTATATTCACTGACAGGTGTATGTCTCAGTGTATATACACTGTGTATATTCACTGACAGGTGTATGTCTCAGTGTATATACACTGTGTATATACACTGACAGGTGTATCTCTCAGTGTATATACACTGACAGGTGTATCTCTCTCAGTGTATATACACTGACAGGTGTATCTCTCTCAGTGTATATACACTGACAGGTGTATGTCTCTCAGTGTATATACACTGTGTATATTCACTGACAGGTGTATGTCTGTCAGTGTATATACAATGTGTATATTCACTGACAGGTGTATGTCTCTCAGTGTATATACACTGTGTATATTCACTGACAGGTGTATGTCTCTCAGTGTATATATACTGAGAGTTTATTGGCTTTTTTGTGTATTATAATATTGTTGACTGGTGGTTGACTGGTGTGGTCGATAGCTGGCCTCAATCCACAACCTACCAGTCAACCAGTCATCTAGTCAACCAAGCAATCAATCAACCAACTTCACCTTTACTAAGAAGAGAAAAGAATTGTGTGGGAGGTCCTCTCCCTCCCAGGCCGCCATTCCCTCTTCTCCCTTCCTCGTCCCCCTCCCCTCCCCCACCCCTCTACCCTGGGAGGTAGGTTTCCCGGGCTACAAGAGGACGGCGGCACCGAAATGTTAGGCGTGATGTGGGTGGTGGTGGGGGGGGTAAGCCTCACCATTTACTCTCACACTTTATCCTCACTCTCTACCCTCACACTTTATCCTCACTCTCTACCCTCACACTTTATCCTCATTTTCTACCCTCACACTTTATCCTCATTTTCTACCCTCACACTTTATCCTCACTCTCTACCCTCACACTTTATCCTCACTCTCTACCCTCACACTTTATCCTCACTCTCTATCCTCACACTTTATCCTCACTCTCTATCCTCACACTTTATCCTCACTCTCTATCCTCACACTTTATCCTCACTCTCTATCCTCACACTTTATCCTCACTCTCTACCCTCACACTTTATCCTCACTCTCTACCCTCACACTTTATCCTCACTCTCTACCCTCACACTTTATCCTCACTCTCTACCCTCACCCTTTATCCTCACTCTCTACCCTCACACTTTATCCTCACTCTCTACCCTCACACTTTATCCTCATTCTCTACCCTCACCCTTTATCCTCACTCTCTACCCTCACACTTTATCCTCACTCTCTACCCTCACACTTTATCCTCATTTTCTACCCTCACACTTTATCCTCATTTTCTACCCTCACACTTTATCCTCACTCTCTACCCTCACACTTTATCCTCACTCTCTACCCTCACACTTTATCCTCACTCTCTACCCTCACACTTTATCCTCACTCTCTATCCTCACACTTTATCCTCATTTTCTACCCTCACCCTTTATCCTCACTCTCTACCCTCACACTTTATCCTCATTTTCTACCCTCACACTTTATCCTCACTCTCTATCCTCACACTTTATCCTCACTCTCTATCCTCACACTTTATCCTCACTCTCTACCCTCACACTTTATCCTCACTCTCTACCCTCACACTTTATCCTCACTCTCTACCCTCACACTTTATCCTCATTGTCTACCCTCACACTTTATCCTCACTCTCTACCCTCACCTTGATCCTCACTCTCTACCCTCACACTTTATCCTCCTCTCTACCCTCACACTTTATCCTCACTCTACCTCACACTTTATCCTCACTCTACACCTCACACTTTATCCTCAACTCTACCCTCACCCTTATCCTCACTCTCTACCTCACACTTTATCCTCACTTTACCCTCACACTTTATCCTCACTCCTACCCTCACACTTTATCCTCACTCTCTCCCTCACACTTTATCCTCATTCTCTACCCTCCACTTTATCCTCACTTTTACCCTCACCCTTTATCCTCACTCTCTACCCTCACCTTTATCCTCACTCTACCTCACACTTTATCCTCCTCTCTACCCTCACACTTTATCCTCCTCTCTACCCTCACACTTTATCCTCACTCTACCTCCACTTTATCCTCACTCTCTACCCTCACCCTTTATCCTCACTCTCTACCCTCACACTTTATTTCCCCTTTTCTCTCTCCTTTTTAATTTTATTGAAATAAAAAACCTGAAAAAAGAAGGTAAACATGGTGACGAGGCTAACACAGTTGTATATTCTTAAACTTACGATGACTTCCCATTGTTATCTACACTTTATGTAGTTATCTATACTATGTAGTTACATATACCCTGTTATTTTATTCATATTTATCTTCCCTCCTTCTCTCTCTCTCTCTGTGTCTTGTGTATAACTTCCCTGGTCCTTGCTCTGGGATGGTTGAACTTCCCTGGTCCTTGCTCTGGGATGGTTGAACTTCCCTGGTCCTCGCTCTGGGATGGTTGAACTTCCCTGGTCCTCGCTCTGGGATGGTTGAACTTCCCTGGTCATCGCTCTGGGATGGTTGAACTTCCCTGGTCATCGCTCTGGGATGGTTGAACTTCCCTGGTCCTCGCTCTGGGATGGTTGAACTTCCCTGGTCCTCGCTCTGGGATGGTTGAACTTCCCTGGTCATCGCTCTGGGATGGTTGAACTTCCCTGGTCCTCGCTCTGGGATGGTTGAACTTCCCTGGTCCTCGCTCTGGGATGGTTGAACTTCCCTGGTCCTCGCTCTGGGATGGTTGAACTTCCCTGGTCCTCGCTCTGGGATGATGGAATATCTTCATCCAGATTGCATTTCTGCTGTGTGTGTGGCGTGTGAACTCGCTATACTTAAGGTTTAGGTATATTTTCTTTCTAATTTCCTGTCTGTGGTGTTAACCCCGGCAGTGAGCTAGTAATATTGGATTTCCTGACAGTTAATCTACTGGATAATCCTCATATCAGACATAGACAGAGGTGTAAACCATAGCACTGTGTCTTCTTTTGTTGACATTACAAGTCAGTGCATGAGTGTCAGCCACTGAGGACTTGGGTAATCTCCAAGAGGATATAAACCAAGTTTTGCAATGAAGCAGCGGAAAACTGTGTGAAATTCAATGAGGACAAATTTCACTTACTCCGTATTGGAAAACTGTAGGAAATAATAACTACAATGGAGTACACTATAAACTCTGACCCCCAACCTATATATATATAAAATATATAAAAAAAAAAATATATATATATATATATATATATATATATATATATATATATATATATATATATATATATATATATATATATATATATATATATATGTCGTGCCGATTAGGTAAAACTTGCGATTTTGGCTTAAATAGCAACGCTCACCTTGCCATATAAGACAAGTGAAAATTTGTGTATGCAATAATTTCGCCAAAATCATTCTGAACATAACGAAAAAAATATATTTCATTGTGTTTGTTTATTATTAAATTAATGTTAACGTATCTAAAATATATTTAGTTGGGTTAGGCTAAATTAAATTGCGATTGTTGTAATAAGGTTAGGTAGGTTTTCAAAGTTTCTCTTGGTAAAAAATTATATTTTTTTACATTAACATAAATGAAAAAAATATATCCTTAAACGTATAAGAATTTTTTTTAGAAAGGACTTAATTTTAAATGAGTTCTTGCTAATTGACCAGTTTTACCTAATCGGCACGACAAAAAATATATATATATATATATATATATATATATATATATATATATATATATATATATATATATATATATATATATATATAAGGGTCCACCTCGGTGCAAATTATGGGACCCATAGCCTCGGAGAAGTAGATAAAAAGGCTTCAGGGAAGAATATTTGGATTTCTTCCTGAAGCCATTTGAATATTCCACTTCTCCTACCACCCCATCTTATATATATACATAGTACAAGTGCTTTATTAATAGACATAATACATTGACAGAAAACACAAACATGAACATGATTACATTGGTACAATATATCAAAGATTATGAGTCTCTTCCAGCTCCTCTGAAGCCGGACGCGAGCCCAGTACACAGCATGCATTTTCCCTCTGGATGGCCACACTGAGACGCTGGAACATGAACGTGGCTGCCCATGGGTCCCTGGTGGTGTCGATGAGTCTGGAACCCAGTTCTTTAAGGAAACGTGTTGCATTTTTACCCCATGATCCCAAGGTCTCTGATCCCACTGGGACAAATTGATACTGTTGGCTTATGTTCCTGTACTTGCCGATCTTGTACTCCTCCCTGTGGTCAGCAGCTCCTACCTGTCGCCCGACACTGTGAAGGATGTAGGTGTCAGCCAGTGTCGACACACAGGTATAATCCCATGCTAAGAGCTTGCCATTCTTCCAAGGATAGATGGTGATCCCGTCGGAGCGGTTTGCTGGGTTGTGGGTATTGTTGGCTGCTAGTGATCGGGGCTCTCTCTCGGCTGGGCATCCAGCTGTAGCAAGGGTTATCTTTATGATGTCGTTGACCTCATTGTGTCTTGCATGCCAACCCTTGGTTTTAGAACAGTTAAGACCATGTAGACCATATTGGTCGGCTTGCGCATCGCTGCAAATACACGTATATTCCGTGTGAATAGCGGCAGCAAGGCGCAGAGCCACTGCAATACGAAGGGTCTTAGGGTCCAGGCGTGTTCCCATGGCTGAAATGGGAACTGTTTGGAGGAAGTCCCCAGAGTAAAGTGCACTCACAGCTGAGACGGGCAGTCTCCCTGTCTGATGTTACAGCCCTAAGCATGTTGGCAAGTATCTTTTCAGTGATGGGGCCGTCCCAGCTTGACTGTTTGTAGGCCAGTTCTGCACTAGGATATATATATATATATATATATATATATATATATTTATATATATATATATATATATATATATATATATATATATATGTGTGTGTATGTCTGTGTGTGTGTACATATATATATTATGTACGAGTGTGGTGATGGAAGGAAAAGAAAGTTAGAGTGAACTTTCACTGTGTCTGCCCCTCAGTAACCTGTCACACTATCCTCTCTCTTTTCATCATTAATCTTCCTTCTTGTAGAGTGGCCCAAAGAAGAACAAATACTTTCACCATCACTCACTCCATCGCTGTCTTGCCCAAGGGGCGCCGATACTACAGTTAAAAACTGCAACCTATCTGCATCCCTCCTTCAGAGTGCAGGCACTGTACTTCCCACCTCCAGGACTCAAATCCGGCTATCTGTTTCCCTGAATCCTTTCATAACTGTTAATTTGCAAACTCTTCAGCAACACGTCAAGTCATAAAAACCATTTACTTCTACTCACGCCTATCTAATACGCTCACATACGCCCTTAAAGTCAGCAACTTTATTCCGCCTTCTCTGAATGTCCGGTGCACCTCAACAACCCCTCTTCAGCCCTGGATAATAATTCAAGAAACCCCGCACCTCCTAATCTCCAAGCTACGAATTCTCTGCATAATATTCACATCCCACATTGCTCTCAGACACGACATCTCCACTGCGTCCAGCCTCCTTCTTGCTGCAACATTCACAACCCATGCTTCACACCCATACAAGAGCGTTATAATACACAATTCTCTCATACATTCCTTTTTGACCTTTATTTTCCTCGTCATTTCTGTGATTCACCTCGTTTTTCATAGACCCATCTGCTGATAAGTCAACATCCAAATATCTGAACACATTCACTTCCTCCATACCACTTTCTTAACTCATCATTCAAGCAGTCGCTCTTCTTCCCTCCCGCACCCACCTTCCTATATCCACAAACTGCTGCTCAACACTAACACTGCATTCATAAATCTACCCCATACTTCTTCAATCTCACTTCCTATACTCTCAGTGGCCCATCTTTCTACCAATGGTTGCTTATATCTTACCCTAACTGCCTCCTCCTTCACTTCAAAAATCTTCGCCTCTCTCTCACTTCCTGATGTAGTTCTCCTTGTATTCCATCTACCTCTTACTTTCACTGTAGCTACAACTAAAAAATGATCTGATGTATCTGTTGCCACTCTATAAACATTCCTATCCATGTTTATATATACTTTCCCTGTCAGTGGTTGAGTGTGTCTGGGGTATGGGAGGTGAATGCCCATCCCTCAACCTCATACCCAACCAACCTTCTTCCTCACTTTCACCACTCTTCCTCTTCTTCCTCTTGTACTTTCATCACTTTCACAATCTCTCTCTTTTTCTCCAATGTTACTGATGGGTGAGATAATAATAATAATAATAATAATAATAATAATAATAATTTTAAGATTAAAGAATGTATATAATTACCATACATATTCAAGTGTATGTATTTGAGAGAGACAGACAGACAGACATACAGAGAGAGAGAAGACAGACAGACAGACAGACATGCAGAGAAAGAGACAGACAGACAGACATGCAGAGAGAGACAGACAGACAGACAGACAGACAGACATGCGAGAGAGTGAGAGAGACAGACAGACAGACAGACAGATAGACTAAGAGACAGACAGAGAGAGAGAGACAGACATAAAAAGAGACAGACAGACAGACATACAGAGAGAGACAGACAGACATACAGAGAGAGAGGCAGACAGACAGACATACAGAGATAGAGAGACAGACAGACATACATACAGAGAGACAGACAGACACAGACAGACAGAGAGAGACAGTGAGAGAGAGAGACAGAGAGAGAGACAGAGAGAGAGAGAGCTGCCGTGTTGTAAGAGTGAGTGTTAATGCTCGTGACTTTCTCACTTTCACTCATGAAACTGTGTGTGTGTGTGTGTGTGTGTGTGGGTGTGTGGGTGTGGGTGGGTGTATGTGTGTGTGTTTGCCACTTTCTGGCCCAAAAGTCTAGAAATAGGTGAATACCAACTCTCTCTCTCACGCACGCACGCACACACACACACACACACACACACACACACAGTTTCATGCAGATAGCTGTGCTTCAAGACCAGAGAACTGGTGATTATAGCACTGCTCGTACTGGTATACTGCTTGTTGAGTACTGGTGGGTGAGAGGGAGCTTTCTGTGTGTGTCAGGTCGATCACCATGCCCAGCCCTTCTAGGGCAGGGTAGGTGCCAAGGCTGGAGCTTGCTACCATCTGCAGCTTGTAAGTCTGCCCTTCCCGTCAGGGAAGGTGGCAGACCAGAGAGGCCTAGCATCTATCTACCTCCATGTCTCGTGCTGGTGGGGAATGTGGCTAGGCCTGGGGCCAGTTGGTCCCGCCGATGAGGGGTATCCCCTCCCATGGGAGACATAGGTCTCTGATACTCCCACGACAGGGAGCCGGAGCCGGGTCGCCATCTGGTAAAGACCAGGGCCGGGAGAATTCCCGGTGAATCAACACCTCCTCCTCCTGTGTGTGTGTGTGTGTGTGTGTGTGTGTGTGTTTTGTGTGAATCTAGATACCTGTAGATACCTGGAGAGGGTGAGGGTTTCGGGGGTCAACGCCCCCGCAGCTCGGTGTGAGACCAGGCCTCGTGGTGGATCAGGGTTCGATCAACCAGGCTGTTACTGTTGGCCGCACGCAAACTGACGTACGAACCACAGTCTGGCTGATCAGGTACTGTCTTTAGGTACCTGTCTAGAGCCTTCTTGAAGACAACCAGGGGTCTATTGATAATCCCCTTTATGTATGCTGGTAGGCAGTTGAATAGTCTTGGGCCCCAGACACTTATTGTGTTGTCTCTCAGTGTACTCGTGGCGCCGCTGCTTTTCATCTCCTGTCGAGTCTTTTGCTTTCATAGTGAGTGATTTTCGTGTGCAAGTTTGGTACTAATCCCTCTATTATTTTCCAAGTATATATTATCATGTATCTTTTTCGCCTGCATTCCAGGGAATTCAAATCAAGGGATTTCAAACGTTCCCAGTAATTTAGGTGCCTTATCGTACTTATGTGTGAGATGAAGGTTCTTTGTACACTCTCTAGGTCAACAATTTCGCCAGCCTTGAAGGGGGCAGTAATTGTACAACAGTATTCCAGCCTAGAGAAAACAAGAGATTTGAAGAGAATCATAATGGACTTGGCGTCACTAGTTTTGAAGGTTCTCATTATCCATCCTATAATTTTTCTAGCAGATGAGGTAGATACAGTGTTGTGGTCTTTGAAGGTGAGATTCTCTGACATTATCACTCCCAGGTCCTTCATGTTACTTTTTCGCTCTATTGTATGGCTAGAATTGGTTGTATACCCTGATATAGTTTTAATTTACTCAAGTTTTCCATATCTGAGTAGTAGAACACTGTGTGTGTGTGAACCTGTGTCTAGAAGACTGCTTCGTTGACTGGGGAGGTGGAGGGAGAAAAAAATAAGGGGGATGGTAGAGAAGATTTCAGTGGAGGAGGAGGAGGAATTTCAAGAGTTGGAAGATTTCAGGGGAAGGGGGGAAGATTTCAGGGGAAGGGGGAGAGATTTCATGGGGAGGGAAACGATGGGAAGGAGATATTTCACGTGGAGAGACACTGTGTGTACATCTTTATCAAGTCTCAGAATAGTCGAAATGTTGTTAGGATAAATGTCAGGATACATGTTGCTGCAATAAATGTCACGATAAACGTTATCACGATAAAAATTGTGTCAGTAAATGTCGTCAGCACACAATGTTGTCAATAAGTGTGTCAGTAAATGTCGTTTCACTAGCTGTTGTAGAGGACAAACTCAAATCATTCAACAGATGGAAAGTAATGAGGTGGGAAGGTGTCACCTTCAAGGATCACAACAATGTTGCCACAAGGAAGATGAGAGGCTGGTAACTAGAACTTTCAAGACAAGAAATGTTGAGTCAGTGATAATACCCTTCAAGGCATTTGTTCTCTCCAGGCTGCAATACTGCTGTATAATGATGGCCCCTATTAAGGCAGGCGAGATTGCTGAGCTCCAAACCGTGCAGAGAACTTCCATTGTTCTTGTACACTAAATCAAACATCAGAACTACTGGGAACGCTTGAAGTCTTCATAAGTGCATTCCTTGGGACGTAGGCGAGAAAGGTACATAATAATTTAGGCCTGGAAAATCCTGGTCCCAAACTTAAGCACCGAAATCACTCCGTATAACGCCCTCTCTCGGTGCGTACGGAAAGTTACCAACACACACTAGCGGTCTTCCAGAAATAACTGAGATTCATACGTTGGACGGCTTGGGGCCAACAGTAACAGCATGGCTGATTATGTCTTGACCCTTCAGAAGGTTTGGTCTGGGACTATTGTATGTGTCATACCAGGTGACTAGACTATTGTATGTGTCATACCAGGTGACTAGACTATTGTATGTGTCATACCAGGTGACTAGACTATTGTATGTGTCATACCAGGTGACTAGACTATTGTATGTGTCATACCAGGTGACTAGACTATTGTATGTGTCATACCAGGTGACTAGACTATTGTATGTGTCATACCAGGTGACTAGGCTATTGTATGTGTCATAACAGGTGATTAGACTATTGTATGTGTCATACCAAGTGACTAGACTATTGTATGTGTCATACCAGGTGACTAGACTATTGTATGTGTCATACCAGGTGACTAGACTATTGTATGTGTCATACCAGGTGACTAGACTATTGTATGTGTCATACCAGCTGACTAGAAACTAGAAGGTGTGTGTTAGTTACCAGTTGTCAAAGGCACTTGTCAATAGACATTTGGCCTGTGTTTTTTTTTTTTTTTTGTGTGTGTATGTATGTACTCACCTAGTTGTGGTTGCAGGGGTCGAGTCATAGCTCCTGGCCCCGCCTCTTCACTGGCCGCCTCTTCACTGGCCGCCTCTTCACTGTATGTGTATGTGTACTCACCTGTTTGTGGTTGCAATGGTCAAGCTCCTGGCCCTCCTCTTCAGTGATCGCTACTAGGTCCTCTCTCTCTCTGCTCCATGAGCTTTATCAAACCTCGTCTTAAAACTATGTATGGTTCCTGCCTCCACTACGTCACTTTCTAGGCTATTCCACTTCCTGACAACTCTATGACTGAAGAAATACTTCCTAACATCTCTTTGACTCATCTGAGTCTTCAACATCCAATTGTGACCCCTTGTTGCTGTGTCCCATCTCTGGAACATCCTTTCTCTGTCTACCTTATCAATTCCTTGCAGTATTTTATGTCGTATTTTATGTATGTGTGTGTGTTTGAATATGTGTGTGTACTCACCTAGTTGTGGTTGCAGGGGTCGAGTCACAGCTCCTGGCCCCGCCTCTTCACTGGCCGCTGTGTGTGTATATATATATCTGTGTGTGTGTGTGTGTGTGTGTGTGTGTGTGTGTGTGTGTGTGTGTGTGTGTGTGTGTGTGTGAATGAATTAGGAAATTTGGTTATTAAATTTGTATAGTAAACACTAGAGGAAGTAAGGCTGGAACACTACCACTGAGGCGTTGAAATCTCCATGTACCACAACCACCGCCGCCGCCGCCACCACCACAACCACCACCACCACAACCACCACCACAACCACCACCACCACCACCACCACAACCACCACCACCACCACAACTACCACCACCACCACCGCCGCCACCACCGGCGCCGCCGCCATCGCCGCCGCCAACACCACCGCCGCCAACACCACCACCACCACCGCCGCCGCCACCACCACCACTACCACCACCGCCGCCACCACCACCACCACCACCACCACCACCAACGCCTCCACTGTTACAACCAAACATTCACTGTTACAACCAAACATTCACTGTTACAACCAAACATTCACTGTTACAAACAAACATTCACTGTTACAACCAAACATTCACTGTTACAACCAAACATTCACTGTTACAACCTAGCATTTACTGTTATAAGTCAACATTCACTGTCATAATCATACAACCTAACAAATAATGGCCCTGGCGAGGCACAAACACTGGCATTATTGGCCCTGGTGAGGCACCAACACTGGCACTAGTGTCCCTGGTGAGGCACCAACACTGGCACTAATGGCTTTGGTGAGACACCAACACTGGCACTAATGGCCCTGGTGAGGCACCAACACTGGCACTAATGGCTCTGGTGAGGCACCAACACTGGCACTAGTGGCCCTGGTGAGGCACCAACACTGGCATTAATGGGCCTGGTGAAGCACCAATATTGGCATTAATGGACCTGGTGAGGCACCAACACTGGCATTAATGGCCCTGGTGAGGCACCAACACTTGCATTAATGGCCCTGGTGAGGCACCAACACTGGCATTAATGGCCCTGGTGAGGCACCAACACTGGCATTAATGGACCTGGTGAAGCACCAGCACTGACATTAATGACCCTGATGAGGC